>JAOWBW010000556.1:0-293387 GCA_026119855.1 Campanula takesimana
ATATATATATATATATATATATATATAAATATTTTTAGTTCTTAATTTGATGACACAGAGTTGCAATTCTTCTCTTTCAATTTCAATTTTGAACCTTGAGAACTAATCTTTCCTATATCTTCTGCAATTCTACCTTTGACTTTAGGGTATTTGGAGTTTAAAAGTTGGTCTGTTTGTTCTTTATTTTTACAGTTAGACTTAAGCATGCATCTATATTAGGTTTTTAGCAATACTCTACAAACTTGATATAAATTCAGCCAAATTATGTGTAATTCAATGCTCTATGATGTTCATTATGTCCATGATTTATGCTTCTTTTCGTAACAAAATGATAGTCCTGTTTGATTTTTTAAACATTTTTCAGGTTACATTGTAAGTTTTGAAAATTCAGTGATTTTGAAGCTTCATTTAGGAAATGAGACTAACTTTCTGGACAAACAAAAAGGGGAATTGGGAATATCGTTTTGAGACGGAGGGAGTAATGCCTAGTTCCAACACACAGTTTCCTTGCTTGTTGATGATTTATTCAAGATGCAGAAGTTTATGTTCATCATTGTCCTCTGATTAGTTTGATTCACAGTTAGTTAAGTTGCCCTTTTTATCATATTCTTGCCGTCCTAGCTTCTGAATCAGAAGAATTTAGTGTTGGTATGTAAGAATAGATCTGAAGATTCATTCTTTTGGCCTTATATCGACTATCAAGATTCATTCTTTTGGTTTCTGGGTTGGTTCGAAAGTGTTCATCTTTAAAGTCGAGAATGGTATTTGACTGCCCTTTTTATTTCCATGATTTTTATTTTTGTTTTTATCTTAAATTTGAGAACTACGATCTTTGGACCTCGCAAAATGGTATGTTATGTTATATCATGAGATGAGCCCAATGTAACTTCTTAGAAACAAAATCCCAGAACCAAAAAAAAAAAAAAAAAATCAAATTTTCGTCATTCCAGAATGAACAGAGGCAGAGGCGTGTATAGTGAAAACTGAAGCATGTGCTTATTGTGATAGTCTAAAATCCCATCTAGCAAATCAAATGTAAGTAGATAGAACTGAAATTTGTGACGATACAAACTACTATCAAATGGAAAAATCTTAGTCATTTGTTTTTTTTTCCTTTCATATTCCCGTCCTCCTAAAATACGTATTGATTATTCAAATACATTTTAATTGCTTTCTTTTTAGATGAACTTTTTATCTGTCCATGACTGCACATAGTTGATGCCATGATAGAGTTGCAAGTTTATTATATTCCCTTGAAAGTAGTCCTTTACAATGACAATATTGTTTAATACTATTATGTACCATCCTGATCATTAAACATAAATAATTTTCTTATTTAGGCTACGATGAAATATGATATGTGACTTATAAGTTTCTGGCTTTGCAGGGTGAAACAGTAATGCTAGGAACATGGGAAAGAAAGGGAGTTGGTTTTCTGCAATCAAGCGAGTTTTTACGCCTAAAGAGAAGCTAGCCAACGCAAGTATATGCATATTTTACATAAAACAATCCCAAAACCCGAACAACCTTGTATTTCTGATACATTAGTGTTGTTATGTTGGCCTCTAATTGAAATCATTCCCCCCCCCCCCCTTCCTATCTTTTTGTATGTCTTCCTATCTTTTTGTATGTCTTAACAAAAGAAGTAATTTTGCAGGGATCAGATAAGAAAAGTGGCAAGGAAAGGAAGGGGAGAGGAATACTCAAGCATGGAGAGACCAAATCATTCATTCCTCTTTTTAGAGCCCCAAGTAGTATTGAGAAAATATTGGGAGAAGTGGACCAACAAAATTTGCTCGTTAGGCCTCACACCCCTTCTGGCCTACCTACAACTCCACCTATATTTTCTTCGAGGCCCGCTTCTCCTCCTCCTCCTCACAGGGACCCTCCTCAGACGATCACTTCTTTTAGGGACCCTCCTCAAACGATCACTTCTTTTAGGGACCCTCCTCAGACGATCACTTCTACTAGGGATCCTCCTCAGACGATCACTTCTACTAGGGATCCTCCTCAGAAGATCACTTCTTTTAGGGACCCTCCTCAGACGACCATTTCTATTAGGGACCCTCCTCAAAGGATCACTTCTCCTAGAGCTCCTTCTGCACGGGTCACATCTCCAAGGTCTCCTTCTCCAAGGGTTGCTTCTCCTCGAGTCGTCCGTCAACACTCAGAAATTAGCTACAGGCCAGAGCCAACTCTACGACACCACCATCTTTCGGCCACCAAAATCCAATCAGCCTATCGAGGTTACATGGTAAGCATAAACTATAGAGCTTCTTTAAATTTTGGAATATGCCAAGCATTTTAAGTACTCCCTTGTCCCTAAATGGATGTCCGTCTTCAAGAAATTTTTGTCCCAAAGTGAGTGTCTTTTTTGGAGAAAACTTTGTCCGTAAATGTTTTTACCATTTTTTTTCACTAGTCTCTTTATAAATATGCAAAACTAAATGTTTGGAAAGTTGAAAACAAGAATACTATGAATCTTTGCCGTTTAATTCTATAAAAAGTAGCGATTTTCAGAATGTCCCTTGGAATGAATTTGGACATTCATTTAGGGACGGAGGGAATATATTCTTCGTTTGGTACATAAACTTATTTTATTTATTTTGGGATTTTTCCGTGCAGGCGAGGAGGAGTTTTAGAGCATTAAGGGGTCTAGTGAGGCTTCAAGGAGTGGTGAGAGGGAACAATGTGAAGCGACAAACTATGAATGCAATGAAACATATGCAGCTCTTAGTAAGAGTCCAAACACAAATTCAGTCAAGACGGATCCAAATGTCAGAGAACCAACGTCAGACATACAAGAATGAAAAGGAACTCGAGAGTACACTCAGCAAATGGACCTTGAACCAGCAAGTAAGATTCCACTATCTTCATTATCGTACTTCATTTTCTACCTTTTCTGAAAATCATGCTTCTTGTTTGAATTACTCCCTACGTCCCCATAAAAAATGTCGCACTTTCCTTTTTGGTCTGTCTCTAAATAAATGTCGCATTTCTAATTGAGGAAACAGTCATACTATTGTACAACTAACCTGCAAACAAGTAAAGCACACTTATTCAAAACGTTGATAAGTCAAATGCGACTTTTAAGGGGACGGAGAGAGCAATCTCTATGCAAATTGCTAATTGGGAGAGTCGGATGTAGTCTGAGGCAGGTGACAATGAAGACTGGGATGACAGCGTGATAACAAAAGAAGAAAGAGAAGCCAGGATGCAGAGGAAGGTAGAAGCACTCATCAAAAGAGAAAGAGCCATGGCATATGCATATTCTCACAAGGTATACCTCATATATATCTCCTCTCCAACACTCCCTCTCGAAAATTGATTTTTTAAAAATAAATAAAAATTTGGATTTTTAATTAAATGATAACTTAATCTATTACAATAGTGCCACGTGGAGAGTGAAATCTGACATTGATGGGAATTGAACCCCTGACCTTCCGCTCTTGAGATGGTTATTATAATGCATTTTTTTTTCTCTCATTTCTTCACTATTTGATTTTATCAGCTATGGAAAGGAAACCAAAAATCGCCTCAACCGGACCAAGTAGAGATCAGAGCTGGTCAATTCCCATGGATGTGGAACTGGTTAGAACGTCAGCTACCTCAAACAAACCCGTCAGAAACCCGTCCCACAAAAAACACATTCCTTGCCACACCTTCAAGAACAACAGCCGAGCGAAAACCAAGCCCTCGCCCTCAAACAAGCAACTCCAAGATTAGCACTTCCGGGTTCGAAAATCTTGAATCTCAAACCCCGAGGTCAACAAGGTCAACCGTGCCTGCCAAAACCCGTCAGTTTTCAACTACTCCAAGTAGAACACCTCCCAGCTCAAGCCTAATGAAGTTCTTTAAACCAGAGGTAGTCCGGCTAATTCTACTTATGATTTACCAATGAAAGATGATGATAGTCTTATGAGCTGCCCGCCATTTTCGTCCGTCCCGAACTATATGAGTCCTACTGTTTCAGCTAAAGCTAAAGTGAGGCCTAATAGCAATCCGAAAGACAGGTTTCCAGGGACTCCTAGTAACGAGCCAAAGAGGAGGTTTTCTTTCCCTCTTACTCCAAATAATATTGGAACTTTTAAAGGGTCTAGTAAGGATTCTACTACTTCACAGAGGGCGTTGGATCAGAATCATCATCATAGATCTTCGCCGCGTTCTGTTGGGGAGTTCAGTGTGGATTCAGCCATTTCTATGCCAGCTACAGTTGGGAGGAAGGCATTTAATAGATTGTGTGATTTTATTTTTTTTCCATTTTAACCATGGTTTTTATATTTTTTTTTTTTTTTTTTTTTTTTTGACCTTTTTTTTTTCTTTTAGCAGGAGTGGTTTGTGATGATACCCTGATTACAGAATACTGATTGCAATATAATAATGAACAAGATTGAAAATTATGATGAGTGTAAGATGATTGATTTGGGTTTTTGGAGAGTGGGGGTGTTTGTGCTTGTCTTTGAATATTATCTCCGTCATCAGATAAAATATTTGTTGACAAAAACTTGTGTGAGGCGGTTTTACACATGAGACATGTCTCGTGCAGAGAGTAAATGGTTTGCCCCGTTTGCCCCCTATGAGCAGGTATGAGCAGGGAGGGTCAAGCCCATTTCCTCTCGAGATCCATCTGAGATGTTTGAGACCGTCTCACACAAGACTTCCTCATATTTGTTCTTCTTGATTAGAATAAAAATTGACATTTTAGTTGAGACTTATCGATGGACAGTCTAAAAGTAACTCAGCTCTGAGTTTGGAATGACCCAATTCAGACATAACAGAGGAAAATAGTTCAGAGTGTCTTGTTGTGAATCTAGCACTCCTTGCTCTTAGGCATGTTTGATTTTCTATATGGATTAACAAATTAATTGACAATTTAACTCTATCCAAAAAGTGGTTTTAAGAAAAAAAAATATACTCCCTCCGTCCCATTTTAAGAGTCAAAAAATGGGTGAGTTCAAGAATTAAGAAAAAGGTGATGTGTTGTGAGTGTTGATAGTTGGGTAGGAAAGAAAAAGTGGGGTAGAGAAGAATGTGAGGTTGTGATCGGTGGATGTGGGATGGTGATTAGTGGAGGTGGAACGGTGTGATGTGGTGGTTAAAGGTTTTGGTATTGGTGAGTGTATAACAGTTGAAGAGAAGGAGAGGTAAGGGTTTGATTCGAAACTTTGAAGGGGTAAAAATTACAACGAAACAAAACATAGTATTATATGACTAAGATGCCAAACAAAACATAGTATTATATGACTAAGATGCCAAACATACTTGAGAAAATTACCACCTAATCTCACATCCTAAGTGAAACTACCATGTAGTGTAAGGCAATATTTTCATTTACTACCTAATCCAACACTTCAAAATAAATTACCATTGGGTCCATTAGAAGTTTTAAATCCCGAAAATACTCTACTATAAATAAAACCCTACCCTCCTACCTATCACAAGCACGTCGCCTCCCTCTCTTTACCAAACCTTCGACAGCCTCCCTCCGACCACCTCTGACGACTTCCTCCAAACCTTTGACCACTTCCCTCCATCTTCTTCGGCCATCCCACACCACTCCGACCACCCTCCTCCACATGCGGCCATCACAGATTTAACCATCTCCGATAAGAACTGCCAAACTGCGAACATCCCTTCCCATCTTTTCCAACCACTCTACCCCTCCCCTCACATACCCTATCTCCGTTCACACCTCTGGCCATATCCGACTCTCTGCCTTCACATATCTAATCTCTATGGCCATCACATATCTAGCCTCTCCGGCCATCACAGATCCAGCCTCTTCGGTCGTCTTCAAACTCTTGTTTTGCATCTTATTCGATATTCATTTCATCGTTTATTATATTCATTAGGGCACACAGTTAATCAAGTTTTTTCCATTGCCGGTTTGAACCACATTTTAGACCATTATCTGAACCGCGGTCTAAACCACGCTACCGAACTGCGGTCAGAACCAAACCAACAAACCAAACTTGGTTATGTTTGAATTTTTTTTGTGGTACGATTAGGTCTGAGAATTTTCGAAACCGATGACTAGTAATTCAATCTTTAAATTGACTCAAACCGAGCCATTTACGCCCCTAAACGTAGTAGACAAAAACTTGTGTGAGAACACCATGACCCGTCTCATAGTAGAGACGGGTCATGGATCCGTGTTACTGGTATGTTTTTGACCCATGACCCGGACTCATAACCTGCGGGAAAATCTCTCTCTATATACATATATATACTCCCTCCTTCCCATTTCAAATTGCAAAACTTGCCAAAAAGGGTGTCCCAACTAAAATTGCAAATCCAAAAAATGGCAAGTTTTAACCCACTTGCACACTCACATCCATTAACCCACTAACTATTTTCTACCCAGCTTTCTCTCTCCAACTCAACTATCAACACTCACAACACATCACCTTTTTCACTTTTTCCCTTAATCCCCGTGCCAACCTAGTATTTGCAATTTGAAATGGGACGGGGGGAGTATATATATATATATATAGGGTCTTGCTCTTGTGAGAACCATATTATATGAGAACCGTGAGAACCATTAAGAGCCCTTGGATTAGAAATAGATGAACGGTCCAGATTAGAGAAGGAAAGAAAAAGACACAGTGGCAATTTTGAAATTAAAGGAGACGCGAGGGCATAATGGTCATATCGCTTTAAAAACATAACGCGCGCCGAAGTCAGGAAAAGGCGAGTTCCATAGATACAGAAGGTATTTCCTGCTGTATCCAATGTTTACTTGGATACATTTAGGCAAAACTAAATGTATCCAATGTTTACTTGGATAATTTTTTGGATACATTTAGGCAAAACTAATGTATCCAAGTGAACATTGGATACATTACTTGGATACATTAGGTCAAAAATAAATGTATCCAATGTTTACTTGGATACATTTAGGCAAAAACTAATGTATCCAATGTTCTCTTGGATAATTCATTGGATACATTAGGTCAAAAACTAAATGTATCCAATGTTTACTTGGATACATTTAAGCAAAACTAAGTGTATCTAATAAAATCCGACTTTTACAAAAATGCCACCGTCTCCCTTTTTGCCGTCGACGTGTTCATCGCAGAGCCACAAATAAGAACATAATGATACAATACCTATTTTACCCTTGAAGTTCCGACTTATTTCAAAATTGCCACCGCATCATGCTCCCTCCAAGTCTGATCTGCGCCGCCCCAGTTTTTCTAATCCAACGGCTGATGTTGGTTCTCACAGTTCTCACGATATTTAGGTTCTCATTTGAGCACCTACCTACCAATATATATATATATATATATAATATATATATTATATATATATATATATATATATATATATATATATATATATATATTGGTGTTTTTGCGGTTTGCCAAAAGTAATAGTACTATAACTAAATGTAACAAACGTGTTACTTATATGTAACAGTTTGTATACATAAAAGTAATACATATATACAAAAAGTAACAGTGTTTTTTTTTTTTTTAAATGTTTTCTTTATTTGCCAAAAGTAATACTTATTATAACTAAAATGTAACGAACATGTTAATTATATGTAACAGTGATTATACATAATTGCAACATATATGTATAGAAAAGTAATAATTCAACCCTTTACACTTTAAAACTTAATGTTGGAACAATTTATGATCCCTGAATGCCACACTCATATTCAGAATAAGATTGAGGAAGCGAGATATACCTGTTGAATCCATGTTCTTGACTTTAAGGAGAAATGAAGACTAAGAAGAAGATGTAGGGGAATTGATCTTCTAAATGATGAGTGTCTCTTAATCTCTCAAAGTCTTCCAACAATATGTAGTAAATTTAGATGAGAGAAAGTAAGAATGTAGTATGTTTTAGGCTTGATGGAAAGGCTTTTAAATAGTAAACATGGTGATACTTCATTTAGGGACCACACCTATTCATTCTTAAGCAATGTTAATTTACCATTTTGCCCATTATAAATAGATAAATTACATTTCAGGAATTCTACACATTATTATTATTGACTACATGCACTTTATATTAACATTATAGGAATGATTTCATGTATGGAAAAGCTAAATGACTTGTAATGCAAGCCATGTTCTAACAATCTCCCACTTGGGTTGCAAAACAAGTCTTTTCCTTTAAAATCATAATATAATACAAATGACAACCCAAATGTGCGCACTTTGTTGTCATCTATAACAATATCGTCCATTAGTCATCCAAGTATAAGGACTAAAGGGGCTGTCGTTGTAATTGATTCGCAACTAAACCCACAGTAATCACGTGTACAAATCCAACTAAATGACATAGATCAAAAGTGTAGATGTGTAGCATGGAACATAACGAATATATCCATATTCTTCCAACTAGTCCAACTTAACCAAATGAGATCAAAACTTTAAAATAAGAGAATAATTAATGAAAGGACAACACAAACTCCCACTATACTCAATGTTATCAAGATTGTTACACCCATGTGAAACACTGAAGATGATAATGCTTTTATAAACGGATCCGCTAATATGGAGTTTGTTTCTATACGTTGTATTTCTATTTGTTCATTTTCCTTTACAACAAGAAGCTTAATGTCTATATGCTTAGACTTTGACAAACTTTTGTTGTTATAAGACTGCTGCCCAAGGTTCTAAAAAGCGTTAGGCGGTCGCTAGGCGCCGCAGCAGGGCCTAGCGCCTAGGCGGGGTCTAAACGGACTTAGGCGGGGCCGAGAATTTGAAAATAATTATAATATCTTAGGCGGGACTTAGGCGTTTCATGAACGCCTAGCGCCTAGGCGGCCTAGACGGGCGTCTTTTAGAACACTGCTGCTGCCTGATAGTCACAATAAACCTTAAGGGGTCTTTCGACACTTATTGACAATTTGCAGTCCCTTAATAAACTTATGAAGCCATATAATTTAACTAATATCGAAATACCTAATGATCTCAAGATGATCCGATTTCAAATATATAGGTACGTAGTTCTTTAGTGTTTTTGTAAGTATCTCATCATTCTTTTGGCTGCAACCTAATGTTCTCTTACCGGATTGCTTTGGTATTGACCAAGCATCCCAACAATAAATATAAGATTTATGCATACATTAAGCTCCCTACTGCTGATGCAAAATTGATCTTTTCCATATACTTGGATTCAAAATTACCTTTTAGGACACTGTTTGAGATTAAAGTTTGTCTCCTTTAAAAAATAGGGGTGTCAAGTGGTTTACAGTTTTGCATGCTAAACTTTTGTAATACCTTTTCCATATGGGCCTTTTGTGATAATCCTAAGACACCTCGTGAGCGATCACGGTGAATTTGGATTCCTAATACAAAAGATGCCTTACCAAGATCTTTCATTTCAAATAAGAAATTTGTTAGTTTCCTTAAGAAGGTTCATGTCATTACTAGCAAGCAAAATATCATCCATATATAAGACCAAAATTATAATTTTACTCCCACTGAAGTAATGGTATACTCCCTCCGTCCATTTCAAATTGCAAATACTAGGTTGACACGGGGATTAAGGGAAAAAGTGAAAAAGGTGATGTATTGTGAGTGTTGATAGTTGAGTGGGAGAGATAAAGTGGAGTAGAGAATAGTTAGTGGGTTAGTGGATGTGAGTGTGCAAGTGGGTTAAAACTTGCCATTTTTAGATTTTGCAATTTTAGTTGGGACACCCATTTTGGCAACTTTTGCAATTTGAAATGGGACGGAGGGAGTACATAATTTTCACCAAGGTTTATTTCAAAACCAAATGAAATAACAACAATTGATTAAATTTTTAAGTACACTTGCGAGAAGCTTGTTTGGCCCATAAATAGATTTCTTAAGTTTACAAACTAATTGATTAGTTTGATCAAAATCAGTTACCATTAATGTCTCCATTAAGGAAAACTATCTTTATATCCATTTAATGAAGCTCAAGATCAAAAGATGCTACTAGTGCCATAATGATCCTAAAAGTATTTTAGAAGATACCGGAAAAATGTTTTTTTTTATAATCAATGTCTTCCTTTTGAGTAAATCCCTTACCAACAAAACAAGCATTATATCTTTATACATTACTTTGTGAATCTTTTTTGGTCTTTAAAGACCAATTTGCACCTAATAGGTTTCACATCTTTAGGTAATAGAACAAGATCCCAAACGTCGTTGTCTTTTATAGATTTTAACTCTTTATTTATGGCATTGATCCACTTATGAGAATTTAGGACTATTAATGGCTTCATGAAAGATGAGAGGCTCATCTCCCACTAAACCTAAGTGTCCTTCATTCTCGGCAAGATACACCTTATAATTATCCTGAATAGCACTTCTTCTTACTCTATTGGATCTCCTTAAGAGCACCGCTTCTTCCTCATTTTGAGGTTGTTGAATTTCCTCTTTATGATCAACATTTTTATATTGTTCAATATTTATAGGGGAATCATTATTTTGAATTGTATGTTCCTTTTGAATTTCAGGTACAAGTACTTGATTTTCAATTGGAACTATGGGAAGAGGTATAGAAATTGATGCCTCTTCCACTTCAAATTCAAAACTATTCCCAAATTTTCCCTCTAAATTCAACATCCTCAAAGAACCTAGCAATTCCTGTTTCAAAATGTTCTAGTTTTCGGGTTGTAAAATTTATAGCCCCTAGATCTCTTGGCATACCCAAAAAAATAGCTACCAATAGTCTTAGCGTCCAGTTTTGCCCTTATTAGGCCTATAAGGCCTAGCTTCTGCTGGGCAACCCCATAAATGAAGACGAATTAAGGACAGTTTCTAAATTATCCATAATTCATAAGGGTTTTATTAGTAACTTTAGAGGAAGCTTTATTGAGATTTTAAGTTGCGGTTTTAATGTATCGCTCATAATGAGTGAGATAATAAAGTACAAGAGATCATACTTCTTAACCATATTCTTAAGGATCTTATTATGTCTCTCAGCTACACTATACATGGAAGCCGTAACCGGCATAGTGTAGTGAGGGACAATCCCACACTCTTCAAAATAGCGAGCAAAAAGAACACGGACGTAGTTCCCCAAAATCGTTATTCCGATCATAGTATACACCTACCATGATTGGATCTAACGTTCTTAATAGTCTTCCTAAGTTGACTTTCAACTTTGGCCTTATAAGACTTGAAAACGTCCATAATTGAGATTTTTCATGAAGTAATAAATGTACCATAAATGAGAGTAGTCGTCCATGAACGTAATAAATATTGTTGACCATTCCATGAAGGGGTAGGGAATGGCCCACAACATTCCGTATTTATTATTTCCAGGACACTTAATGCTCTCGGGGATACTTTTCTATTAGTGTTTGTAAATATTCTTTAAAGACATTCAATGCAAAAGTCTTTTCCAGAATATCAACCTTGTTTAAAATATTCCTTTTGACACAAGCTTGTCAATTCTCCTTAAGGAGATATGACCCAAATGCTTATGCCACAAGGTATAAGAATTTTTGCTTGATAACTTTTGCTTTCTATTTTGGTTTCATTATCATAAGATTTATTTATTGTTTGAGTAGTGTCAAATAATTAAAGATTACTTGACAAAGTACTTGTACCAACAACCTTAGAATTAAAATAAAGATCACATCTTATTATTACCAAATGAACAAAAAAAATCACCTTTCTTTGTTCAATATTGTGATATATATTAAATTCCGTTCAAATGACGGTACAATAAATGTATTATTTAATACAAAATAATAGTACTTAGTACTTAACAATAATTGAAAAGTCCTTATGCCTATAACTTCAACTGGATTTCCAGCTCTCATATGGATGAATCTCTTCATCTTCACTGGGTCTTCGGTAATTCAGGCAACCCTATATAGACACACTTATGTGAGTTGTTGCATCAAAATACAACTACCATGTATATGTAGGAATTGAAATCAAATTATCCTTAAATACAAACATGACAAAATGACATGTCTTTCTTAGCACGCCAAGCGTGATACTTAGGGCAGTCGAACTTCATATGAGTGAGGTCCTTGCAAAAGAAGCATTTATTTTCCTTATGACCATTAGATGATCCCTTAGGCTTCTTATTACTTGCAACCACAATTTCTTTCCCTCTTCTCTTTGTCCCATGAGAAGAAGTAGATGCCAAACGTTCCTCAAGAATATCAAGGAATGTTTTACCATTAACATCCTTGGAGAGACTATTCAAAATGGTCTCCGGGACAACTATATTCATGATCATTAGGCTCACGCGGTTGGAGCGTTTCCACTTCTCAGTATTTAAGCAATCTTCTTGAGTGCTCATATCAGAGAGAGGAAGGGGAAACGGTTCTCTTAATGCGTGATCTATGTCCATATAGCCTAAGATCATTATCAATTTATTTTTCCAAGTTTTAAAATTAGTCCCATTAAGCATCGGTACGGTACTCATAGCAGTAATTATGGATGAAGCAATAAGCAAATCTGTTGGAATTTTGAAAACAAGAATGAATACAAAAACAATAAATAAGAAACTACACATGAATAAATGATTAATTATATCAAATGAAATCCATCAATAAGACAATTAACATGACATCAAAACTAATCTTTGGATTGCGAGTTGATTCATAAATAATTGCCTTTGATAACAAGTAATTTGAACAATTTAAATGCTTAATCTTCCTTTGGGTAGTCTTAAGCATTTAACAAAACAACTTAATGTTCATTTTATTTGTCATCACATGAATGATCAAGTTTAGTCATATGTCAAGATCTTCTTTGGAAAATTCAAGTCATTTACATATCAACTCAAACATTCAACACTTTAATAATTTTGGATTTAAATAACGTTAATCACTTAGGCGATAATATTATTTAAACAATGAATAAAATTATTTAAGCATATAATTAATCAAGACTTTAAGGTTTGAAAAATGTATGTTTTGTTCAAAAGAGGAAAACAAAATTATGCAAAAAATTTAAAGAATCCAAAGTCTGTGAACACTGTTTGCTCGGCCGAGCATAGAGAAGTGCACGGCCGAGCACCACCAACAGAATGATTTTTCTTTTTCGACATGTTGTGCACGACCGTGCTAAACAAATTGCACGACCGTGCTAAACAAAGTGCACGACCGTGCCAAAATAGTCTGCTCGACCGATCATAGAAAAGGACACGGCCGAGCACCATCAACAGAAACATTTGCTTTTTCGATATGTTGTGCACGGCCGAGCAAAACAAAGGACCCGACCGTGCAGTCCAATAGGTCCGACCGGGCTAAACAACACACCCGCCCGGACCAACACACCGGTTCAATTGCTCGGTCGAGCAGATCATAAGACTCGGCCGAGCAGAACATTTTCTGCACTTTCTGATTTTTGTTTAAACTTTCCCAAAATCAATGAACGGCAAGTAGATCTACATGGTATGTACTTAAAACATAAAACCACGCTATATAAGATAATCTTGAGTTTAAAATTAATGGAATCAAGTAAGTAGATCCACATGGTATGCACTAAAACATAAAACCATGTTATGAGGAGATAGTCAAACTTGAACCATTGAGTTTAATGAACAAAACTTGCAAACCATTTATTTAAATTCAGATGAAGATTATCAGTACTCTATGAATGAATTAGAGTCCCTAATCAACATTAAATCTTTATTATTCAACAGGAAAAATGAATCAAAGTAAAAGCACAAAAGCTTTCTTAAAAAAAGAACTCAAACTTAAACCAAAAAATGAGCGAGGCTCTGATACCAATTGTTGGAACAATTTATGATCCCTGAATGACACACTCATATTCAGAATAAGATTGAGGAAGAAGATGAAGGCGGAAGCGAGATATACCTGTTGAATCCATGTTCTTGACTTTAAGGAGAAATGAAGAATAAGAAGAAGATGTAGGGGAATGGATCTTCTAAATGATGAATGTCTCTTAATCTCTCAAAGTCTTCCAACAATATGAAGTAAATTTAGATGAGAGAAAGTAAGAATGTAGTATGTTTTAGGCTTGATAGAAATGCCTTTAAATAGTAAGCATGGTGACACTTCATTTAGGGACCACACCTATTCATTCTTAAGCAATGTTAATTTACCATTTTGCCCATCATAAATAGATAAATTACATTTCAGGAATTTTACACATTATTATTATTGACTACACTTTATATTAACATTATAGGTATGATTTCATGTATGGAAAAGCTAAATGACTTGTAATGTAAGCCATGTTCTAACACTTAAAACACTTATGTTAGTAACATTGTAAAAAATAAGAAAGTAACAATTTTTATAAATGAATTTTACATTTTACTTGTATAATAACATTGTAAAACAGTTACGTTTACTTGTATAATAGTATATCCATATGTTTTTAAATAATAAGTTACAATGGGTTCAATTTATCATGATACATGTAAAGTAAAAGTATTACATTATTTATAGAAATCTGTTACAATTTCATCTACTAAAGTGCTATATTTACATGTACAAATAATTACATTCATGTATATAAGTTATTGTTCAAATGTTACTTTCATTCAAAAACAAAATCAAAATACTAAAAAAAAAAAAAAAAAAAAACTGCAAAAACACTATTACATTTTAGTATAACGATAATTACATTGTTATTGTTGTTAGTGTTACACATATTTATAGTAGCATTACAATTGAAAAATGAGTTATTTTTTGTAAAACTGGTATTACGTTTACTTATAAACGATGTTACTTTATAAGTAACACAGTTGTTACATTTAGTTATACTAAATATTACTTTTGACAAACGAAAAAAACTGTCAAAATAAATAAATAAATAAACTAAAAAAAAATAAAAAATTTGGCCATGGGTTGCTACCAGGTCGACTCATCTCTTTTTTGAGACAGATCTATGTGTTCTCATAAGATACCAGCTCAACGTAGTACTCTTTGTATTTTAGGAGGCAAAGGGTGGAAAAGAAACAAGAGAGGAAGCGGTGGATTCCATGCAAATCCAATGCCAAGTGGAAGGAAAGAATATCCACTCGGTTCTTCCCTATTGGTCCCTCCTCTTCTTTCTTTCCATTTTTTACCCTTCCTTATTTTCTTTACATAATTGCCCTTCTCTCACTCCATATTTTCCTCTTTATACATTCTTTTCCCCTTCTATTTTTTTCCTCCTTCCCGTAGCCAACTAATTTGACCCTTTTGTTTACTCTTTAAAAACATTTGTGATAGTCTTAATTGCACCACAGTTTTTAATCTCCTCAATACTTAGTACTACCATGTTTTAATATCCCCCATCTTTAAATTGAATGTTATTTTTTTTATAATTTTTTATTAGTCTCTTTATAATTATAAAATTAAATATTATAAAAAAAGATTATAAAATTAAATATACTTAGTACTACCGTGAGAATGATTGGGGTTAATAGTAGGTTGGTTGAATGAATTGTGTGGTGGAAAATGAAGAGAGAGAATGAGTGGGTGGGTTAGATTGAGTATAAAATTATAAAAAGATTGTCATTTTGGGGAGTCGCAAGTGAAGTGAGACGGACCAAAATGGAAATAAGTCTCAAGTGAGGTGGGACGAATGGAGTATACTTTATCTGTCTCAAAATAAATGTCACATTTTTTATATATTAGTACGAAGATATTTTGAGCACTAATTTTATAAAATTGTTGGCTTAATTATCTTAATAAAATTATTAACTTATTATTGATACACTATTGTAAATACTATCACTAACAATTTTTAATATAAATTATTGCTCAAGATTTCTGCAAAATTTATTCTGAGACATAGAGAATATAAATCTTTTCCAATACATTATATAAAAGATACAATTTTGAAAATATCTTTTAAAATAAAATACTATATACATTCATTTAAGGAAGGATGAGTAGTTATTTTCAACGATGCATAGTATTTTAAATTTTTTGAGTAATAAGGCTTTTGGAGTAGTAAAAGTTAAATATGACACTTTTTTCTTTGGAAAAGTTTGAGTTTGATGGTTAATGTTAAAGAGAAAAATAGAGAGACTCCTCATTTTCCTCAAAATTACATAAATTGAGGGGTAAGTTAATTAATGAACTTGCAATTAAGAAATGAGCAATAAATAAAGAGTAAATTAAATGTATTGTCAAGTGTGCACTGCTGCTAGCCATTATGGTTTGACCAAATCTGAACAACACCCCCTTAATTTTTCACCTTGTTCCACTACCACCCCTAAGCATCTTTTAACGTTTACCGTTAAGTTGTTGGAATATTTTAAGATTCCCTTGCTTATATATCCATCAAGCGTCAATTGCCATTTTACTATTGACTTTGATTGAAGATCTGGAAAAATCTATCAATAAAAATAATTGTGTGCTTATAAATCCTAGTCAAGGACGTATTTGTAATGACCCGAGTACGAAGATTCGGTCCGCTACATAAGCACCACGCATTGGCCTATTAAGAACAGATAATTGGGTTCAATTGGCTTACAACAGGTTCTCCCAAAAGTCTATAAATGTTATTGGTGCTCAATGGTAATTTTGTGAGCTTATAAAGAGCACACTAAACTCTCACACCTAACTGATATAAATGGGGATATCACGGTATTCATACCCCACCCCCCACAACGTGGTTTGTATCCTCGTAGTCTAATCCATTGAGCTATAACCCCCATCCCGTATATATTGGTTTGTTCCAGGAAGTACCCTTGAAAAACGGAACCTTTCCCTAGCCATTTAGACTTAATAAAATGTGAGAGCATCATTCATATAACATATTCCCAACTCTTCTTTGGCGATATCACCTTTTATATGAATGATGTTGGCGCACTTAGTGACATTTGTATCACCCCTCTCTTATAGTGTTAATATATCTCTCTCACCTTGACTCACTTTACAATCGCGTGTTTTATCCAACCGCAAGCATGGATATTGACTTAAAGTGCATATCTCTAGCATGAATTTTATTATTTCAATTAAATACCTTGACGAGTAGTTTGTACAATCTATTAGCGATTTGAGAGCATAAATTCATTAAAGTATGGTCAAAAACAAACTTCCTTTTCTAACAAAACACAACGGAATGGGTGGCAACATAACGAGGATAAGTTGCGGTGGTTGTACTTGCATTTGGGGCTAAACTATAGGGGTGGGAATGCAAGAAAATGCCATTAATGGGAAAAACAAGGGGCGGATGCAGTTGGAATAGAGAGGGGCTTCACTTCACAAACAAACATAAATACCCCCTTTTCTCTCTCTCTTTCTCTCTCTCCTCAGCTGCTTTAACTTGAACCCCCCCCCCCCCTCTCTCTCTATCTCTATCTTGTGTGGAGGGTAACGAAACCGAAGTGCAAACATCTCTCTCTCTCTCTCTCTTTCATACAGAATTCAAAGATGGCTCTCAGGCTTAATCCCATGAATTTACAGTCTCAATTGCAATCTCCGGCCAAGTACCATTCCTCTTTTGGGCGTTCCTCAGTCAGAAATGTCAGATCTTCGAAAGTTTTCATGGCTTCCTCCGTCCGTTCTGCCGCAAAGTTAGTTCCTTTTTTCCTCCCCTCCCCTGTTTACCTTATTCAATGTGATGGGATCTCTTCCCTTTTGAATTTCAAATTCCTTTAATTTAATTTCAATTGCAAATTCGCCATTCTCTCTCATTTGGGTTTTTTTTTTTGGGGGGTGTTTTCATTTACCCTTTCTTTCGATTTCAATTGGGTCAGTTTTTTCTGTGGCATGCGTTTGATTCTCTGTGTTTTTTGAATAAATTATACAGTTCCTGACATGGGTCTCTCTCTCTCTCACACACACACACTAATAGTAACAGGCTTTATTTATTGATTTCATATCTGGAGCCGGAAAATGTTTGGTGAATATTTTTGTTTTTATTGCCGAATCTTATTTTTAATTTATATTTTACTGAGATTTCCATGCTTGTTTGTTTCTGTAGTTCATGTTCATGTTTTGTATCGATATTTTTTTTTATGTTGATTATTAAACTGTTTAATTCAATCCCATGACTCAGTTATCAGTCATTACATTTGCATGCAATATTTTTTTCTTAAATCCAAGGTCCAGCCTATTTTAATCTTAAAATTAGTTTTGCACTTGCCATCCAATTTAGCCATTTTCAATTGTTTAATTCAATTTAGGTATGTAATCGTTAAATTTTGGATGAAAAAAAATTAAACTGAGGCCAATTCTGACCTATTTTTCATTGAGTTGAGGGGCAAATGTGCCAATAAACGACGTTAAAGGCATATCTGCATCCAATCGCTAAGTTCAGGGGTATTATTCTGTATTTTCCCATTACTCATATTTATGTGTTCTTCCAAATCAAATTGTAATGCTTTGTGCAAACCTTTTATTTCTCTCTTTCCTTGTTTCTTTCTCCATTTTCATCGATTTTCTGCTTGTGACTTACGTTATTGCTTAATCAATTAGGAGGATGGGTCTTTTAAAACAAAATTTTATTTTTTTCTATATAAATAAATGGTCATCAATGAATTGTATATTAATTCTTGTCTTAGTTTGTTGACTGCTTAGATTTGCTGTATTAATATTGTTGCTTTCGTTAAGGATCTTGATGGTTGTTGGCTTGATTCAATGATTTGGTGGTCCATATTGGATTGTCTAAGTCATTTTCTTCTTCGAGTACCATTCATTAGATTTTTCCACAAGGTTGGTTGATTCATTTAATACTCCCTCCGGATACAAATATAAGCAAAAAAGTTGGGCTTTTTTTTTTACCTAAATATAAGCAAAAAAGGTTTCAAATCAAAACACATTAAATGTAACTGTATTTAATACTCTTTTACCAAAAATACCCCTAATTAATTACTCATTTTCAAATACAAGTGTACATTTATTACACATTTAATTTAAGGATATATTAGTAATTTTAATGTATTTTTTATTATAAAATCAAGACAATTAACTAAATTTAACTACTTTCTTAATAAGTGTAATTTTAGTTACTTTTGCTTATATTTGTGACCGGAGGGAGTAATTCGATGCCGATTCATTTAATAATTTGTTGCTGTGTGCTTTATTATTGTAATTTCTTTTTCCTTAGTCGAATATGTTGGTGTCAATTTCTCTGTTGGAGAATGGTGTAATCGTAGCCATTTAGTCTTGTGATTTGTGGTCTGTGTTGTGTTTGCAACCCCCACACACCACACACCCACCCCCCCCCCCCCCCCCCCCAAAAAAAAAAAAAAAGTCATGATTTCAGATTTTATTTGTACAATAATTAGAAAAGAATGAAACACATTTCAAAGTTTATGTTATAAACTACAAAATCTTTTCCTAGATTAATTCTTTGTGGAAACCTCTGGTTTCTTACATGTGCTATTAAAGATGTAAATTTAAATCAATGCAAAGTATAGTACTCCTTATATTAATAAAATTTATTTTAGTGTATGACATTCTTAGTAAGTTTGGGGCATATGGAGTATTCTGTTCAGGTTTCTACTATTTTTCTGTGATTTTCATTGATGTGCCCTTATGTAAAATAATAAATAACAGTTTAAAAACTAAAGAATAAAATAGTTATGTAATGTGTAATTGTCCTTTACTGCTTAATAGGTGCAGGAATGCCTGCATATCTTGTCCAGATGTGTTTGTCATGATGCATATTGTTTTGTTTGAAACTGGAGACTTTTCGATATTCATTTGTTTGGGTGATAAAATATGCCGTGCAATACATTGTTAAGGGTTCAGGTATTCTGATTCCCTTTCGGTAAACCTTTTTCACCCTATCATTTTGAAGTAAAAAGTATTAATTCTCGCTACGGGTGATTTATAAATTTTGTTTATAATCTCTCTCTCTCTCCTCCCCCCTCCCCCATGACTTAGTCTAGGCTATGGATCTTTGACTTTTTACTAACTATAGCTATATGACCATCCTTATTAGTGGTTAGGAGTGGTTACTTTTCCATCTTTCTTTTGTCTTTTATAGTTCCGTTTCTTGTTTCAGGAGGTTTTACCAGTTAGCTACCATTCTAAAGTCATCTTTAATTTATCAGTTTATTGAAGTCTATTTTAAATTAAACGTACTCACCTTCTTTGTTGATTTTGTCCCATCACCTTTTTCGGACCTGTCATTGTTGCAATGCTTCTTCCTAGTGATATTATTTTTCTTGCTCCTTCCATCTCTAATTGAATGTCTATTTTCAAGATTTGTGGCCCTAAAAGAATGTCCTTTTTTGTGAAAAACTTTGTCTCTAAATGATTTATTGTCAAAAAAAAATCACTAGTCACTTTATACTTGCAAATCTAAGTGTTAAGTAAGTGGATAACAAGAATTTTTATGCATCTGTCATTTAATTTCCAAAAAGTGAACATTTTCCGAATGTCCTTTATATGAAATTTGGACAATCATGTAGGGACGGAGGTAGTGTTCCCTGTTTAGGTATTGATTTGTTTGGTGTGAAGATGTTAGGGCAGGGAACTCTATCATATACCCTTCGATATGGTTGAACCAAAACATGGGTAATGCTAGGGGGACAAAAGAAGTTTACAAAATGATGGATACAAAGTGAGGTGGTGATATTTTATTGGTTGCATCGATTGTGGACCCGGCACACTTTAATAAAAAACACCAATAGAATTTTGACACATCATTTTGTAAGCCACATTTTGTGTCACTTTTTTGTGACTTTATATTTACCCAACATGGAATTGTATATCTGTCTGAATTAGTTGAAGAGAGATCTTAGGTGTGTGATTGATAAGCTGTCTATCAAGAAAATAATGTTCTTACCATAGTTACCGGGAACTCCCAACCCCTCCTCGTCCCACGTCCCGGGAACACGCGTCCCGGGTTCACAAGGGAACTCGACCCAAAATACTCAAACAATCGTACCGGAAAATAAACGGTCATCAACGTAGAATCTTGTCTGCATTTACAATCTTTTTTTATGGTTATCTGCCTTTACATTATACTCTTTTATCTCCCTGAAAGTATATACTCCCTCCGTCCCATTTTAAATTTCAAAAAAAAAGTGGGCACAAGAATTAAGATGAGAATCTTTATATTATAAAATATAGATAGTGGGGTAGAGTGTTGTGAGTATAGAAAGTGGGTAGGAGAGAGAAAGTGGGGTAGGGAATAGTTAGTGGATAGTTGTTGTGTGTATGACATGTAGGTCCCACTAAATAAAAAAGTATAAATAACTTTTCTTTTTTGGATTTTGAAGTTTAAAATGGGACACCCAAAAGGGAAATTTTTTGAAGTTTAAAATGGGACGGAGGGAGTATATATATATATAAATATATGTGAGTGTGTGTGTATATATATGTTATTATATTCAACTTAGTGATGTGTTTTTAATATAGAGCGTACCACGTTCCCATTTGATCCTACCCCAAGCGTACCCAAAATTTACTAAGTCACGTTCCTCGTTCCCGTACCCGTCTCGTGTCCCGAAACGTCCCACGTTCCTGGTAACTATGGTTCTTACTACTGGCTGATGCCTAATTGGCCCTACAGTCGCTATGTGAATTATTAGCATAAATAATGAATGATTTTACATTTGAGAAACTACTACTCCGTACAAATTACAGATGTGTGTATAATTGGTGGGTAACTATGATCACCTTATATGCTTTCGGGATAAACCTATTGCTGGGGGAGGGGTAAGAACAGGACTATAAGAGAATGGTAACTATGCTTATTTTTAGAAATGTTTCTGTACTCTTCGATTCAGTTGCGAAGCCACACCACATATACCTGTTGCGGGTCATTCGACCCCCTTGATTATGTCATTTTTACCCGCTTTAAATCAATAAATTTAACACTTTTTTCCGCTAAAAACAGTAAAATTTGCAATTTTGACTCCGTCAAGTTTAGGAAAAATTACCTCTATGACCTGATTTTTTCCCCTTCCAATAGGCTTCGCCACTGGTTGGTTTGTAAGAGACCAATGTCGAACACTTTTTCCAGTCCAAAACATGAAACATTTGTATTAAGATAACTTTTGGATCATCAAGAACTGTCTTGATCTTGTGACCCAGTAACAGCCCTTACTTGATGTTTTTGGAAATATGTAATTGTTAAATCAATTTACTTTTTCTTATTTCTTAGGGAGGTTGAAGCTCCCAAGAAGCCTTTCAGCCCTCCAAAGGAAGTTCATGTTCAAGTCACACACTCCATGCCTCCCCAGAAAATCGAGATCTTCAAATCCATTGAAGGTTGGGCAGAGCAAAACATTTTGGTCCACTTAAAACCTGTTGAAAAATGTTGGCAACCCCAGGACTTTTTACCCGACCCCGCATCTGATGGATTTGAAGAACAAGTCAAGGAACTAAGGGAGAGGGCAAGGGAGATTCCTGATGATTACTTTGTTGTTTTGGTTGGAGATATGATCACTGAAGAAGCCCTTCCAACGTACCAAACGATGCTTAATACTCTTGATGGGGTTCGTGATGAGACCGGTGCTAGCCCTACTCCTTGGGCTGTTTGGACACGGGCTTGGACTGCTGAAGAAAATAGGCATGGTGACCTTCTCAACAAGTATCTTTACCTTTGTGGACGCGTCGATATGAGACAGATTGAGAAGACAATTCAGTATCTGATTGGGTCGGGAATGGTAAAATTCTCGCCTCTCAACTTTACTCTTTTCCATCTATATTTTTTTTCTAATACGAAGGTGAAAACGTTGCTCTAAATCATTACTCCCTCCTCCGTCCCTAAATGAATGTCCATTTTCAAGATTTTTTTGTCCCAAAATGAATTTTATTTTACCAATTTTTTTTCACTAGTCATTTTGTACCTGCAAAACTAAATGATTAGAAAGTGGATAACAAGAAATTTATGCATTTTTGCCATTTAATTGTATAAAACATAAACATTTCAGAATGTCCCCTAAATGATTTTTGGACATTTGTTTAGGGGACAGAGGGTGTAGTAGATATGAACCCCCCCCCCCCCCCCTATGAATTTCGGATCTGGTTTCTTAAATCTTGATTTTGAAGATCTCTTCACTACATTTGGTACATTTCTTTCTAACAGACGGGGCTGCCACTGATTACCCTTACGTATAAGATATCTTACTGTAACTTTTCAGGATCCTCGCACAGAAAACAGTCCGTACCTTGGATTCATCTACACATCATTCCAAGAAAGAGCTACTTTTATTTCCCATGGAAACACAGCCAGGCACGCAAAGGATTTTGGTGACTTGAAGCTAGCTCAAATATGTGGGACCATCGCAGCTGATGAGAAACGCCACGAAACTGCATACACCAAGATTGTAGAAAAGCTTTTCGAGATCGACCCGGACGGGACGGTGCTTGCATTTGCTGACATGATGAGGAAGAAAATTGCGATGCCAGCTCATTTAATGTATGATGGTCGTGATGATCATCTCTTTGACCATTTCTCTGCAGTTGCTCAGAGGCTTGGGGTATATACTGCTAAAGATTATGCTGATATTTTGGAGTTTTTGGTTGGGAGGTGGAAAGTGGGGGACTTGACTGGCTTATCTGGGGAGGGACGGAAAGCTCAGGATTATGTTTGTTCGTTGCCTCCTAGAATTAGAAGGTTGGAGGAGAGAGCTCAGGGACGGGCAAAGGAAGGACCTAATATGGGGTTCAGCTGGATCTTTGACAGGCAAGTTAAGCTCTGAATATGCGGTCGTAAATTTAAAAAAAAATAATAAAAAATGGTTTTTGTTGTTCTCTTCTGGTAGTCTCCTCTAAACAAAACATATTCTAAAATATAAGTTTTTTTTTGTGTGTGGGGAGAGATTTTGTTAAGAGTAATGTGGGTTTGTAGATACTGTTGTTTTTCATGGATCTTTTCTCTTGAATTTGTCAGTTAATGTATGTTGGTTTTGTTATTTTTGGTTTTCTTGAAAGTGTATGTTGACTTACACAAATGATCCATCTTCAAATGGTGATGATGATGATGATGATGATGATGATGATGATGATGAAAGTGGTATTTGTTGACTGTCGTATGTAGACATTGGATATACTACCTCCGTCCCAAAATGAACGTCTGGGATTTTTCTTGATCAAGGGAAATTTCGGACATTCATATATTTTTTTTGGGACGGAAGGAGTCCCATTGATTCATCAAAACTTGTATGCATTGTTTGTGCTGGCTGGCTCTCTAGGATACCATATCTGCACTTGTAGTGGAATTGAATCTGGAAGCATGAAGTAACATACACAGGCAAGACAAGTTTGCATTGGCACAGTGCCACCCTTAATTTGCTGTGTTTTATAACCTATTCCATTTTTTTTATTTTTTTATTTTTTTTCACTTTCGTATCAATCTTGGAAATTACTATCCTCTCCGTCTCATTTTAATCATCAACATATCGTTCAAATTATGGACTATATTCGTCAAATCCGTTCCGTTCTGGTTGGTAAGCACCGTTCCGATAAAAACTACTCCTATCATGCACCGTTTCGTTTTCTGTACCGCATATCATTAGACCGGAAGCTCTTTGGTCCATTGCATCTTACATGCACAACTCACTATGTTTTATATTTTATATTTAAAGGGCAAAAAAAAGTATCACAAGTCACAACCACCTCCTTTACTACCACTCACCTACCGCAACAACACTACCACTACCACCTCCACCCACCATCCACCAAAAGTGACGGTGACGGCGATTAAGGTCGTGATTGTGGTTGTTGTAGTAGTGGGATTGGAATGGTGGTAGCAGTGACAGTGGTGGCGTGGTGGAGTGGTAGTGGCGACGGTGGTAGAGATGGTGGGGCACAATAGGGACTAGGGACATCCATAGGAGATAAGTTGCTAACACGTGATCAAGATCTATTCACATTTTTTCCTCTCGGCAAATCATTGAATGCGATTACAAACAGTGACTAGAGGTAAGCCCACATGAGCCACATTGATCTTGACCGTTGATGACAATGCAGGGGGCGTAACCGTTCGAAAACCGTGCATAGAAGCAGTAGTCCAAAATCCTTGGGGTGAACATAATTTTTTTAGTTTCACTAGTAAAAAGCACACAAAAAAACTCATCCACATTTAGTACAAGAAAGTAGGCTTACTAGTTCTTGAGCACAAATAAATAACTCAAACATGGAATTCTTCTCATATTTACTGTATAGTGAAATTATGTAGATGATCAGCAAAAAGAATAAAAAAGTTACATCTATTCAGATCTAAACTCAAATCAACTTGTTATATAGTCAGTGCCAAAAAAATAAATAGAGAGAAAATAAATGCAATAAATCACATTTCTCGATTCAAATACAACTGATATGAGCACGGAAAGATGTTTTTATAACCGATTTTGTAAAATAAGACACCAAAGGAAATGAATTGTGAAATCTTTCTCCACAACAATAATACAATTAACATAAAATCAACAACCAAATGATTTATGATTCCACAGATTGACAGACTTGGACTTGCTATTTTTCAAGATCTGAAAACGGCATGACATTACATTACTCCCTACTCTGAAGCGATTGTATGCAAACAGAGAGCAATGCAATTATGCAACAGAACCCATAATAATAGTACGACGTTGAAACTTAAACAAAAAACGGAAGACAAACAATAGGGTTTGAGATGAACCATTTAGATTTTAAAACCAGGACTTAATTTCACTAATATCCCAACAACCGATAGACCTTTCTCTTCATACTTTACATGACCACCAGCCAGATTATGTAGGCAGCAAAAATATGTTGTCGACATACATTGAATGGAGTTCTATTCAGAGAAGCAAATTAACTTCTTTGTGGTCGGACCCTTCTTCCAAATTCTAAACAAAAATAAGTAGGTCGCAATTCAAATTATCAAGTATTACCCCCTCCATACCAAAACGAGTGCTCATTTTCGTTATTTTCAAGGAAATTAAGGAAATTGACTCTTAAAGCCCTATTAGTAGCACATAGACATAAATATCCTGGATAAGTTGACTCCAAAGTGCAAACTAGGATATGATAGTTGATAAAAGTGAATTTAGTAATTGCGCTAAAGATGGACAATCATTTTAAGGCAAAATTCTTTCGCTGAAAATAGACGCACATTTTTTTGGTACGACGGGAGTAAACACTAAATTATTATTAAGCTAAAACAAGAACATAATAAAGAATTGTGGGAATACATACAGTACTCCATTTTAAGCCATACTAATCCAAATACAACCATGTTACCATGGTACCAAGCTACCAGTAAAACAATCCGTAGTAATAAAAATTACTGCAAAGCAGCATTAAATATAATTATAGAATTAATCACTAGTTCATATATGTAACAATTAAAGTTCTATCTCTAAAAACAAATAATGTCAAGAGATCCTTACAATGAGTTCAGATTCAATATTAGATCAAGCCTGGACTTCCACTTGCTTGGGACGATGGTCTTGAATCAAAGAACCAAGGCCTTCATTTGTCTTTTCAACCAAAGGAGATTCATATCTATTCAGATAGAACGGATTCGAAGTCAGAATCCGCAACTGCGAATTCCCATAAATCTCTAAAACCTCAGGCAACCCATTAATACACCCTTTAGACATCCCCACATCAATACGAATCGCCTGGTTATTACAAGCCCCGTTAATGCCATTCTGTTGAATCGTATGCCCCATAATCATCCTCTTCGCACCAGGAATTGTAGCAAGAACATGCTCGAGCGTGGCGCAATCACATTT
The DNA here is from genome assembly GCA_026119855.1 of Campanula takesimana. NCBI lineage: Eukaryota > Viridiplantae > Streptophyta > Magnoliopsida > Asterales > Campanulaceae > Campanula > Campanula takesimana. The sequence continues at coordinate 26,545 of JAOWBW010000556.1, forward strand.
CTCAGCCACCTCGTGAGAGAAATCCCTCAACCATACAAGTGAATCTTTCCCCTTAACTAAATCGTTTGAAACTTTGTCCTTCAATCCTTTCAACCAATCCCTAACCTCTTCGTTAATTCGTTCTAACCCGTAAAATACGTGTTTAGGAAGAATCCCACCATGAACAAACACATTATCACCAACAACAACAACGGATAAATTCTGGGACAAGAATCTGCTAGTTATAGGACCTCCGGGGCGCAATGCAGCAATCCTAGCTCTAAATTCATCAAAGAATTCTTGCTTAATACCGGGAAAAATCGAAGGAATTCCATCAAATAGGTCCTTGGGATTTTCCAGCCCAGTGCATAAACTCTTCATATTATTACCAATACAAAACCAATCAGACCAAATTTTAAATTCACGAAAACCTGACCTAGTAGCAAACCTGAAATCGGAGACAACGTTCATGGTCTCGTGATTGCCGTTCATGGTGATGATATTCCCACCGCTTTTGATTGCTTCACGCTTCAATTTCTCGAGGTAGTAGAGGATTTTGATTTCATCGCCGCCGCGATCAAGGACGTCACCAACCTGGACGACGGTGGTGTTGCCACCACACCAGCGATCGAAATGGTCAATAAGACCGGCGAGACGCAGGGCTTGCTTGGATTTAAGGAGGTCACCATGGAGGTCGCCGACGGCGATGAGACGGGCCGGAGAAGGGTAGGTGGTCTGAAAGGGAGATTGCTGCGGTGGTTGAGGAGGTAAGAAGATACCACCGCTGACTGAGAAGTCTACGAACGTGTCTACGAATGAGGAGAGAAGGCCAGGTAGGTTTTCGCATGTAATCGACTCCGGCGCTTCCGCCGCCATGGTTTTGTGATAGGGGGTTTATTGGTAAATAATGGAGTTTGGCCCTTTATGTTGCTATTCTGTTTGCGTATGCATCTAAATAAGGGTGTTGTTACACACCCCCGTACCATCCTTAAAATTTTAAACGGTACAACACTGTAATGCACAGTACGGATGTTATACACACCCGTAATATCCTTGAAATTTTAAACGGTACAACACTGTAATGCACAGTACGGATGTGTATACAACGCCCCTAAATAAACAAGGATTTATCCTTTTGAGCCCCTCAAACACTCTTTAATGCTTAAAGAAGACGATCAATTTTGGATATTACTATTAGGTCTATCTGGAAAAATTATCATCTTAAAAAGGCCCCTGATGAGTCTTATAATGTTTTTATGTATTTTTATTACCAAAAATGTTTAAATTATAACTTTTCTAATGTCCCTAAAGTAAATAGTAAATTTAGATATTAATTTAGAAATGAAACGAATACAATTTATTAGTAATCTTATATTTGTTGGATGGGTATAATTTGAAGAATAAGAATAATGACATTTATACGAATTTTCAGACACCTCATGCATGCTCCTCCGCTCATACGGAAGGCTCCGGTTAATATGTCTTTCTGTTGGTGTGAAACAGTCATAAATGAATATTAACAATTGATTTAAAAAGCAGAAAAATGTGACACAATTAAAGTAACCATTAAAAGAACTACTCTGCAACATGTTTAAACCAAAACCTATGTAAATGATGCATAATTTTATGTAAATGATAATTATGTGTTAGAAAGAAGATTATCTTTGATTAAAAAAAAGAAGTACAACATGACTTCAATCATAGTCACAATTCACACTTCTCTTCTTTTATAGTGATAGAAAAAATTAGGTACACATGAGTGATGGTAATTCTCTTTAAATAGTATTAATAATCTTTAAGATAGCTCATTACATTAAATGAACTTTAACTAAGAGGGATATATTATATTGTTATGTTTGTTCAAATTTAATAATGAGAGGGATTAAGGGTGGGGACTCATCAAAGGAAACAAGAAGCAAGGAATATGAAAAAGGGAAAAGGAATAATGACATAAGAAGCAACCAAGAAAGAGAGAAAATGAGAGACTAAATCACCAACTCTTAGCTAGAAAAAAAAAAAAATCATACTCCATCCATACCCCTCCATTTCACTGAAAAATAAAATTTTAAATTTAACTATACTTTGACAAAATATTTTTTAAAAGCAATAATTTTGACAAAAAAAATTATTGTATCATAATTAATAATACTCTCACTAACTATTTCTAAATTTATATTTTTTTTTGAAGGAACTATTTCTAAATTTATATTAAAATAATTATTTTGTATTTAAATTATTTGGTTAAAGTATGATAAAAGCTATCAAAATTTTATTTCAAACAGGACGGAGGGTATTTTAACAATTCATTTTCATTTCTGACTAACTTTATGTGGTTTGCTTGCTTATTACTCCAATACCAAAGCCGCATCTTCATCTTCATCCTCATCCCTCTTTTTCTTTCAATGGTAATTTGGGTAAATAACAACTTTAAGTATGAGACTATTATTTTGCGACAAACAAAAATGTCAAATTTGAACATCTTTAAGGGGTCTTAGTGCTCTTTTTCAAATGTAAGGGGCTGATTTTTATTTTCTAAAACCTAAAGGGTGGATGGTGTTCTCAAATAGAAGTAGAAGTATTCAACTGCTTTTCTTAAACCCATTCATCAAGAAAACCCAGCCCTAAAACCCTTGAAAAGGCAAAATCCTTGATTTTGATTTGAAGCTTTGAGCAGCCATGGATGCAATAGCAGCTGCAGAGGAAAGAATGGTGACGGAAAGATTAAGGGAAAAGCTTAATCAAGTCAATTCAGCCGCTCAATCTCACCTTTCCGTTGTTCAGGACCATGTCAATTTCACTCTTCAGGTAAGCCGATTGCTTCTTCATCATCCTCCTCCAATTTATGTATCAATTCTAACTTTTTTTCTAATTGGTTTGATTTGGTTTGATTTGATTTGCAGAAAGCCTACTTCAAATGTGCATATGAATGCTTTGACAGGAGGAGAAGGCAGGAAGATATAGGCATGTGTGTTGAGAATTGCAGTGTTCCTGTTCTCCAAGCTCAGAATCTTGTCGAAAACGAAATGGCCAAGTTTCAGGTACCCGCCCCGCACCCTCTATGTTGTAGAGTAATACCCTTATCCGGATTTGGTTACTTCCATTATGTACGATTGATTTTGTTTTCTTTGTATTTTGTTTTGTACATCAATGTTGATGTCAAAGATGCCTATTTTGCAAATTGAGATTTATGTGTGTGATTTTGCTTTACCCATTGTGAACCTACTTCTGCCTCTTATGTGCTTAGTTAATTAAAACAAACTTTTAGGGCAAGTGGCATACTGCGATGTCCTTCTAGTGTGAAAAGTCTGATTAGTGATCATGGAGCTCTTACTGATGCAGCTTTAAAATTAGTATTGAATAAGTTGTTCAGTTGTAGATTTGAGGTTAAGAGTATTCTTGATGTTTTGGAACTGTTTTTGGAGTTATTATCAATTTCCTTATGTTATTTTGAGGAATGTAAAAGGTTTAGTACAGATCAGTAAACACATTTGGTTAGATCTTAGGCTCTTAGCGAGTTTAAAATAATAATTTGCTTTAGTCTCTAGGGTGTCTTGATGTAAAGAATGATACTCCCTCTGTCCCGGAAAGTTAGTCCCTCTTTTTTCGTTGCTACTACGAATGAACTTTGAGCAATAATTTGGCTACTTTTAAGTACCTTAATGAGAATCTAAAAATTGGTATTGATATACCATTATAAATACTATCAATACCAATTTTCAGGTTCTCATTATGATAATGAAAAGCAGCCTAAATTATTGATCAAAGTTCATTCGTAGTAACCATGAAAAATGAGGGACTAACATTCCGGGACAGAGGGAGTATTTACTTGGGACAAGAGAGAGATGTAAATGTATTTGCTTTCCTTCACTCCTATACTGTTTACAACAACTATATTTATTTTCAGTACTTTGGGATCTCAGTTCTTTCTTCTTACACTAGTAAGGATTTTACTGTTGTACCAACCAGGGTAAACCCGTGCCTGCTACTACCACCCTTTTTGGATTTACCCCCAAATCAACAAATAGAGTTTGTATATGCTATATTTCAAAGAACAGGTAGCCTACTTCAGGTTTCTTCTTTTCTCTCGATGTGTTTTTGTAGATTTTGGTAGGGGCAGCAATGTTAGGCTGCTTTGGCATTGTCTGGTGTTTGCTGTGCCTTAGTGTATATGGACTGATAGGAAATTTTCTATATTATATAATATGGGGCCGTCTTCGGTTCTTCTTTTGGACGTAATGGTCATGGCTTCTCTTTGATATTCGACTAGGGGCACATTTTGAGGAGTTCATATTATTGATATGCAGCGGAATTGAAGTGCTTTTAATATTATGATGTTTTTCATTTTTGAATCTTTCTGCTGTAGTTCTGTTTCGCTTTGTGACATACTTCTCGCACATCTTGTGTAAACCCTACCTTCATTTAATATATTCACATGTTCTTACCAAAAGACAACTATTAAAAGGATAACTAAGCTTATGTTGTCATAAACATAAACTCTTGACTACGCTGTTTACCCAGATATACATGACCGAGAGGCAGTGGTTATTTATATCATACCAAAAAATGCACGAATAAGGACCTGTTTTTATCGGAGGCAGACATTCTTTCAGTTGATAAGGATGCCAATTAAAAATCATCTGATTTCATAAGGTTGTGGATGTGGTTTCTTTAAAGCAATTCAAGCGAGCAATTGCCATTAAAGACATTGATGAAGCATTCTTCATCTATGAAAATCATTCCAACTCAGAAAGTAATACTACCTCTGTCCCTAAATGAGTGTCCAAATTTCATTTTAAGGGACATCTGAAAATGTCAACTATTTGTACACTTTGGTGGTAAAGATTCATATATAATCTTGTAATCTCCTTTCCAAACATTTAGTTTTGCACGTATAAAGAGACCGGTGAAAAAAAATTCGAAAAAAGATATTTAGGGACAAAGTTATGCTAAAAAAAGACACTCATTTTGGAACAAAGATTTCTTGAAAATGGACACTCATTTAGGGACAGAGGGAGTATATCTTTGAACATCGCATGGTTTACTCCTGTCGCCATGCTCACCAATGAAATCAAGAACTCATGTTTCAGTTTTAGGGTCTACCAGTTACGTGGCTGATTTACTAAAAGCCTGGTGAGCCAGATTAAGATTTTTTTTTTTTTTTTTGATGGTTTGGACTAGGCTGTGCTGGAGTTGGTTAGAAGGACTAGGTTCAGATGTAGATCAGGTGGAGAGTCTGGGGCTGGTAACTAAGACATACTCTGGTAAAAGACAGCACTATGAATTGGGTTGCATTATGCAGATTTGAAGTTTTCAAACCAGATCTGGATAATAAATGGTCCGAGGATAAAATCCGAAAGATTTTCTTTGATTAAAATCGATGAAGGCTGTTTGAGTCGACATTTTACGTCCATTGTTATTATGGTGCCATGGTGGGGGAAGGGAGAAGGCGCAGGAGGGGCCTACAGCATCCGTAAAATGCTAAAAATTAATTTTCACCCGCGTACTCTTCTAACAAATGGATCCCGCCCCCCTCACCGGGAAAATAAACTATGTATCAACCGTTACTCTTTGTTTCCTTTATATTAAAATTTATGATGGCTGTTTGAGACACATTTTACTCTGGCATTGGTGTAGTAAACATATTATGGTGAGATGGCAGAGGGAGGTGCAGGAGAGGGAGGGAACCACAGCCCCCGCAATATGCTGAAAGCTTACATTTTCACCCCCATACTCTGTTAACAAATACTCCTCCGTCCCCTAATAAAGGTTACTTATTTCCTTTTTGGGCGTCACATAACAAAGGTTACTATCCCAAAATGGAAATTTGAAAATACATCTTTATCAAATGGTACCCACTTGCCCACTCACAACAATAATCCACTTACTATTTCCTAGCTCACATTCTCTCTACTACTTTTTTTTTTCACACTCACAACACTACTCCACTATCATTATTAAATCTACTTTTTCTTAATTCCTGCGCATTCAATTTTTATAAATCCTTATTATGAGGCGGAGGGAGTATAGATCAATTAAGTAGTTTGGGACCCCTGAGACTAAATTATGCTTCAGCCTTTATTCCTATTTGACTCTTACAAGATTATTACCACATAATGGAGTATTTGTCTAAAGGTTAAGGATATCACATGGATGCGAGTTCTGGAAGGTGTCTCGAAAATGTTAGTGGATTTTTCTCGAGGAGTCTGTTGCGTTTGTGGTGTTGAGTTTTACTCCCAAAAGTTATTTAGGGGTAATTCTACAGCTATTATTGGTAAAATCTTTTCTGTAGTACATATGTTTCCAAGAATGTCTGAGAGGAGCTTCGGTGCCTTCGTTTTATACGATGTGTTTACTTGTCCTCTTCTCCTCCTAGGCTCCACTTACTTCTTTAGGTTTTTCATTAATACTCCCTCCTTCCTGAGAAGTTAGTCCCCCTCTTTTTGGTTGTTAACTTGAATCAACTTTGAGCAAGAATTTTAGGCTAGTTTTAACTATCCTAATGAAAATATAAAACCTGATATTAATACACCATTGTAAATACTAAATCAATAACAAGATTTATATATCATTAGGATAGTTAAAACTAACTTAAATTATTGCTCAAAGTTGATTCAAGTTAATAACCAAAAAAAGTGGGACTAACCTTCCTGGATGGAGGGAGTATATGTTGCTTTGCTTATACGTAAGTATTTTTATTATCTTAATTTTCTATCTGCTATAGATTTAATCTATAGTACTCCTTTTTCTTTTTTTTTTTTTTTTTCTTTTTTTTTTTTATGATTATGAGATGAGAGGACAACTTGCCCAAATGCCATAGAGATTTCCCTCAGTTGCAAATTAGATGTCCCATTTGACTTCTCATCGTGTTTAAGGAATGTAATTTTACTAGTTTGTACATTGTTTGCACAATGATAAAATTGCTCCAAGTCCCTTTCCTTATTTAGAAATGTAACATTTACTTTGGGACGGACCAAAAATGGAAGTGCGGGACGGAGGGATTGTGTTTGCTCATTTGAGTATTGCTTTTGATGGATACAGGAAAGGCTGAATCGGTCGCTAATGGTTTGCCAAGACAAATTTGAGTCAGCGAAGCTCCAGAAGATAAAAAGTGATGCTGCTAAAGATTTGGAGTCTTGTGTTGACCAGACAGTCCAAGAAAACATTAATGCTTTACCACACATTGCTGCAAGATTGAAGGCTACCCTTTCTATCACTGACCAAAACAAGTAAGACTTTGATTTTTTTTTTTTTATATATATTTTTTTGGGGCGTCTTCATTCATATCTTCATAATCCCAGTGCTAACTTTGATAAAATGTCATTTGTCTGCAGTGACTTTTGAAGCTACAAAATAAGAGTTGAAAGAGGTAACTGCAGTTATCTACTTGAATTTCGCAATTGGAAAGCTATGAATCGCAGGTTTCTATTTTAGTAGTTCATGTAACGAGACAGCTATCAAATTGATAGACGAGTCATCAACGACTTCATAGACATTAATTCTCCGTCTCCGGAGAAAAAAAATGTAGTGTCATTTGACAAGTCAAACTTATTAAGGATATAGCTTTATTAACCTGCACCTTGTTAAAGATAACACCAAACTACTTCAGTTCTGTTGGAAGGAATGAGCTGTTTATTTAGGAGGGATTCCATCTCCAATGGTTTATGTTTTTATGATGGTGTATGTTTGTAACACATATTTTCAACGAGTGAAATGCTTTTCTGCCCCTCGTACTATGGCCCCAACATTAATTTGACACTTGTACTGCTGAAACACTAAATGTATGATGCGTACTATTGTTTTATAAACAAAATTAACCAACATTTCTAACGCCAGTTAAATTTTTAACGGAGCAACCCTATTAGGCAATTGTTGACCAGGTCAATGGTTACGTTACGTGGCCTCTGACTGGATGTTGAGTTGGTTGTTTAATTTTGAAATAGTTTCACTTTGCACCCGCCCCTGCCCTTCACTTCCCCATACACGCCATCGTCCCCACCCACCCCACCTACTTTCCCCTCCTCGCCTCTCCACATCTTGTTCGACCAGCGCTTTTCACATTCTCATCCCCTTTCTAGATCTGTTTCTTTGACAATTGGAAATTCCGTCGTTCTTATCCAAATGTTCGTCTCTCACTGCTCGTCTCCCGCTCATCACCGCCACTTATTACTCCAGATCTCTTCCTCTCTATTTTTTGACGTTTAATCAACAATGAATGCCGGGATCTGGTTTTTTATTTTTTGCATTTATTTTGCAGGAATGATGGGATTTCAAATGGGTTGAATTATTTTTTCGTTCGATCCCAGATATGGGATTTCAATGGGGATTTTTTCACTCGTTAATTTTGATTTGTGTCTGAATTAGGGATTTTTGTTGCTTTGTTGATTGTAGCAATCGAGTTCTTCACCACCATCCTCACTTATGTTTTATTTATTTTTGCCCTTGGCGTTGATGGAATTGTGCAGCCATTGATGGTGTTGATGAAAACGGATTATTTTGGTGGTGTAACAGGTCGACGAAGGTGAAATCGTGTTGGTTATAAATGGAAGTGGTTGTTGGTTGTGGTGGTGGGGTAATTTTCATGAGAAAGTACGGTGGGTGCAAAGTGTTTAACGGTGATTAGACGGGCGGTGGAAAGTGAGACTCTTTCAAAATTAAACTACCAACTCAGCGTTTAGACAGCCGCCACGTAAGCTTTGACTTGGTCAATAATTGCCTACTGGGATTGCTCCGTTAAAAATTTAACTGGTGTTAGAAATATTGGTTAATTTTGTTTCTAAAACAATAGTACGCATCATACATTTAGTGTTTCAGTAGTACGAGTGTCAAATTGATGTTGGCGCCATAGTACGAGGCGCAGAAAAGCAGTTTACTCTATTTTCAACTATTTGCTTTTAAATTTTCGAGTGTGTTTTGGAGGAAACTAGTTCCTCCATAAGTTATAAAAAAAAGTCATGTTTTTAACCCTTAAAACCCAAACCTAAAAACCCTAAATCTTAAACCCTATAAAAACATGACTTTTTATAACTTATGTTTAAAGAGATGAGAAAAATATACTCGCATTGTAATTCATCATCTCACATACTCAAATCCTAAGTACAAAAACAGTGAATACAAAGTTTATAAGCAAGACCAAAACACCCTTGAACCGAGTAAAACTAACAGGACTAACGATTACTCCATTATGTCTACCGACGTCTAAGAATATGACTAACTCATCACTTAGATGTCAAAATTCAGCTAAGAAGCAACAGATGCTACAATAACAGAACTCTAGTACAGTTTAGAATTCAGATCTCCCCGAGATAAATCTGCTTATCACTGCTGCAAGTTCCGATAATAGGTTCTGTAGGATGAAAAACACACTCATTCACTGATCCAGTATGCCCAGGTAGTTTATACAATATCCGTCGAGTAGTCGTGTCCCAAATGTAGACCATCCGATCAGAACTGCCAGCTGTCACTTTGCTTCCATCGGGCGACCAACCACATTTCAACAAGTATTTTTCAAAGTTATGTTGGTGTCCTTCCATGATCTTCACACAACGGTTTTGTGGGGCATATGGACGCATATCCCATATCCGAAGCGTGCAGTCCATTCCATTGGTCAGAAGGTAAGACCCGTCAGGACTCAACTGCATTCCAGTTATCATATCTTGGTGGCCTTCAAGTGTCATAGTAACCTCGTTTCTTCGTAGGTCCCACACTTTTATATCATTATCGACCCCACCAGAGTAAATCTTGTCAGAAGCATCAGAGAAACCGACGGCTGTGATTTGGTATTTGTCGGGGAAAGTTTGGATGGCGCCCCTCTGACGCATGTCCCAGAGTTTAGCTGTACCGTCATCGGACCCACTGACAATAAGAGGTGGGCCCCTCCGGGACGGACAGCATGAATTCACGAACGAGGAATGTTCTGCCATTTTTTTTATTTGTTTGCCTGTTTCAACGTCCCATGCTCTCAAGGTTTTATCGGGGCTGGCTGAGATTATCTGTGATCCGTCAGTGGTCCACTGAAGATCCAAGATGGCGTTTTTGTGCCCTTTCAGAACCATGAAGTTCTTGCACTCGCCGTGTACGTTCCACAGGAATATTTCTCTGTCGTGGGACCCAGAAGCAATAACATTTCCAGAAGGATTAAACTTCATGGTGTATATTGCACTCTGATGACCAGTTAGCAACATGATTGGGGACTCTAAACTTGATGTTCTCTGTTTTCCAGGTGGTCCGGATGCATGAAGACCACTATATGGAGCAGCCGACAATTCCATTGGCCTAGAACCAATAGCAGATAGCGCACCTTCACCCACTTGCATCATGATTAAGATAACAGCGTGATAAACTAACTTCTACAGCTTCGTTCCTGAAATGAATATTAACCAACTCAGCAAAGACGGGTTTGAAAAAGCGGATCAAGTTTTTTTTTAAAAAAAGTCAGAAAGCATGCCAGGTGATAAAGAGACCAAAATGATGAAGTGTTACGTACAGGATGGCAGGATGCAAAAGATCAGACATTCAAAATTAGTAATTTGTACGAGAAAAGGAGTGAGGAATCACCTCCCCGTTCATCCAGGAGAAGGATCCTCACAATAAAAACAAGGCAAAGAGAGGATCATATGTAACACTTTAAATTTACTATCAGTGCTGACAACAAACTGCTGAAAAGTTTCATCCAAACACCAAAATTCATCCAGTTTGTCTTATGAGGCATGACCGCGAGACATCTAACAGTATTAATGTATATATGTACCTATGAGCATATTCGTATGTCCTTATGCTTTGCATGTTCATTCATCTCCATCCAGATTATCAAATTAGATTATTTGACAGAAATTAAGATTGAGAACTCTTTAGATCAATGAAAAGCATCATATCGAATCTACTCAAACTACTCCGTGCTCCAAAACAAATTTGCAATGGAGTATAAAATAGCATAACCAATGTGAAAAAGAGATAAGGAATGTAAGTTCTAACTTCCACTTAAATGTGAGCCATTATACAAGAACTCTTACTAGTTACTAAAATGAAAGGTAAACTTACCTAGAAGAAAGGAAGCACAAATGAAAGTGCGTAAGCTAAGGTTGGTGAAAATAAGTTTCACAAATCAAACATCCTTGAGAGGGAATACAAATCAAACTACCGAAGGTTGGGAAAATATGAGAAACCTCATCTTCTGAGGAAGCAAATAAGAAAAAACTACCAAGCTTGGTGATTATGAGTTTAACCATATAGCAAAGGAACGCTTTCCCGTGCCAACGAGAATCTCAATTTATACCCTTATTTCCAGAATTAGATGACACTGTCTGGTATGAAAAAGAATGATAGTAACCTAGAGAAGTAAATTTACAAAAACGGCCTGCTAGGAAATATTCCGTCTCTTTTAAAATCAATGGGTCCACTTATATCTTTTGGGATGTTTTGATCAAAGGCCGGATGGATTATCAAAAGCGATATCTGAAATTTCCATATCCTTTCAACGATACCAACCAAATGCAAGATAAACAACCTAGGTATATGCTCAAAGCATCGAGCATTCTTCGAACTTATGACAAGATTCTAAAAATACTACTAACACACTTAATTCTTAGACTCATCAATCCTTAAAAAAAACATCATCATCATCATAACCACAGCTGCTGAGACCTTAAGGCAGAGTACTATTAGTAACAAGACAAGTTAAACAACTCTAGGATTTATCATCTGAAACATAAAAAAGAACAACAAGGTACATGAGAACAAGTTGAATATGCCAAATCATCTTAATTGAAAAACATAACTTCCTAGTCTTAATATATACTGAAAATTGATTTCTCAAAAAGGAAGAAATCAAGAACTGGGTGAAATTGAATTGGATATAAACAAACAAAAGAGCATTTCTGTGAACGCAATTTAAAAGTTTGCATCGGAAATAGAAAAAGAAAATTAGGGTTTAATATTGAACGGAATACAATTAAAAATTGGGTAAATGCAATAAGAAAAATTCATGAACAATAGTTTGATTCATAAGCTACGTCGTCAGATCACAACTTCAATTTGGGACTAGCGAATTGGAATAATACCTCGCTCAAATTAGGGTTCTTCAGAAAGTAACAAGACAGATTGATTCCAAATGGCGGTATGGACGTATGGTTTTAAGAACTGTAGACCCGATTCGACCCTTATTATGGTGGATCTTGGAATTTGGGCCTGGAATTTGGGCCGCATAAACTAATAATCTCTCCTTTTGAAAATAACCTTGATTCCTTAATTAAATTTCCATTTATTTATTTATTTTACTTTTTTAAAACAAAAATTAAAAGATTTACACCCGTCCATAATAACTTGCACTAATTTATTTTTTTAGTGTTCAATTGATAAATCAATTTTTTTAAAATGTATGTTTTTCTTGTTCACTCTACCTTATTATCGTACTCACAAAATGGAATTGTTTAAAACACTATTCATTATTTTCTCTTTTAAGAATGAGAATAAAGCAAAATCTCTATTCATTTTTGAAAACCCCATTGCGACCACCATCAAACCAACTATTTCATCCTTTATTCCGAAGGAATATTTAAATTTAATTTTAAAAGACATTCCGAAAGTCTCTATTTTTATACGATAAAATGACAAGTCGGCAAAGGTTCATAAATATTCTTGTTATTCACTTTTCAAACATTTTTTTTATGGGTATAAAGAAACTAGTGAAAACTTTTTGATAAAAGCATTTAGGAATAAAGTTTTTGTTTTCAAAAGACATTCATTTTGAAAAGAAAAAAAATTCTTGAAAACGGACACTCATTTGGGGCGTGGGACGTAAAGAGAATCGCCTATAAGGATTTGGCACCACTTTTGCGGAGCTTCGCTCGCTGCGGCAAACGGTGTAAAATATGGCACATGAGCTTGCCTTTATGCTCGATGAATGAGAGTGATTTTGATTTTTGTGGGACTTACAATTTATCAAATCAATCTCAACCACACTCGGAGTCCCACTTATACCACACTATCAACATTGAAACATCAGCAACAACAAAAACAGGAGCCTTAAGAAAATAAGAAAAACAATCCTGACCTATCGGCGATAATCATTTCTGGAAAATTATTGAATTGTTCAAACTCTATACCACTGTCGCCGATAACTTAGAATCTGATAACTCATAATGTAACCTTCAAAATGTTGAAAAGTCAAACATGATTATCAATTTGGGACGGAGAGAGTATGATAAATTACAAAAGCTCATCTGAATATTACTCAGTATTAAACTAAAACCAAAGAGGAAAAATGATGCATCACTGGCTGATGTTCCAAACACATAAGAACAAGCATAAGTTGGGGCAGTCACGTAATATCAAGACTCATCTAGTAGTGTATCAGTAGAAGCAGCAGATGAAGTAGCGTTTTGTTCTTCCAAAAGCTTCATTTGACGTTCTGCATGTTCTCTCTCGCAGGCACTGATTCCCATAATGATATCAACCATGGTACCAGTAGTGCCAAAGAACACAAGAGGTGCCAACGATTTCTTCTTAATCCCCACTGGAATTGCTATCAAAGCACCCGCAACAGAGAATACCCATGTCCCCAATGCGCTGTAGATATGTGTTCATTTGTTATCAATCCATATTAACATAAATTTCATCTGAAAATAAAGAGATAAAAGAGAAGAGAAGTGTACACCCGTAGTCCCCAACTATTATTATACCGTCATGGGGGACAAGGTGGATGAAAAACATAAAATGGTTATTCATACATTCACATCAAACTAATTCAGATATTTAAAAAAAAAAAAAAAAACACGAGTAGCCAACATTCTATCCGGATGAACACATCACACCGCCTTAATAATTTATGATTGCTTTTCCCACATAGAATGGAGATTACATGGCAACTTCATGGACTTAAACCTGGTATATTTATGGTCAAATGATATACTCATTTTCATGTAAAGCACCACTAAAACTGATTACTATAGGATTCTACATATTACCTCCAAAACTAGTAAAGTTACATATATAGTGAAACACACTATACATCAATGCCTAGGAAGTTACAACAAATCATGTAATATGTAAGAATGTAAGCCTTCTACTCATCTTTTACGAAAACATGGAAAAATGGTAGCTTGGTACTACAAGAGCTCTCACTATGAATGGGTTACAGGGAAAGGTCGGGCCCAGATGATCATTTACAACATAGACAGTTGTTATAGTAAACACTTGTTGATATGTGTCCTATGCCAACATCAGCATGCTGTCGCAGATGAAAACGTAGACTAGTTCATAGTTGAGTTGCGCCTCACAAGTTTCTGCTGACAACAAATTACTTGTGATCCATTTAATAAGAAACGGGGTACTCCCGCCATCCCTAAATGAATGTTCAAGTTCCAGTTTGAGAAATATTTGCAAAAATGTTAAACTTAAGCACTTTTAGTAACACAAGTACTCCTTCTCTCCCAGAATAAATGTCATAGTTGACAAGTCAATGTTTTTAAGCTTTTAGTTGCGTTTCATTGATTGCCCCAATCTATTCATATGGGTAAAGTGACACCTCCTATAGCATTGCAATGCTTGTGCCTATTAGAATGGGTAGTATAGGAAGATCACCAAACTTCATACCCTATTTTTAGTAAGGCGGCATTTATTTTGGGATAAACGAAAATGGAAAGTAAGACATTTATTCCGTGACAGAGGGAGTACATAACAACCCTCAATGATCTCACCAGTCACTACATTGCATTGCAAGTTAAAGTGTGAGTTAAAACTTGTTGTATGATGAGGATTTAGTAATTTCTCCAAAAAATAAAATAAAAAGATGGGCATTCATTTCAGGATATATCCTGGAAATTCGGGTATTCATTTAGGGACGGAGGGAGCGTATTTTTTATTTTTTTGGTGAACTTTGATTTACTTATTTACATCTTAAAGTTCAGTGTGATGAGAAAGTAATCAAGGGACTATACTAGAGTCAAAGTCCTGAAATTTCGATCATGAATTCCCCTTTGACGACATTCGAGCCGAAACCCTAACCTAGAATTGCAACTCCTGCACTCGATTGAATCTCCGAAAATAAAATGCACAAATTGTAGTTTAGCGAAATTGTGCATAAATAGGAACTGAATAAGAAATTAAAAATGAAAAATTATGAGTTATCAGATCAAAAAGAAGAAGAGAAAAGAGGAACTGACTTGGAAACTGAACAATCCTCGATGTGCTTCACGTTATCTTGTCCTCCTGCCATGATAATTCCTTTGAGCAATTTGCAATTTCTTTATTATTTGACCTAGTAAGTTAAGATCACAGATATGAAATCAATAATTTTAACAATCAATCAAGAATCAAAGGCGATTCAGTTAGTTTATTCATTCTGATTTAGTGATTAAAAACAAACAAAAATATACCTGCTCCTGCTGCTGGGCGGGTTTGGGTTTTGGGTTCTAAGATGGGTGGGGATATTCCCATACACACCGTAAATTTAATGAGCATATTGTTGTAACTTGTAACTGTGCATCACAATATTGTACTCCATCCGTCCCGGAGTAAGAGTCCTACCCCTCATTTGCACGCTTATTAATAAATATTGGAAGTGATGTAAATGTTGTGAGTGTAAAGTAAAGTAGGAGAGAGAATGAGTGGGAGAAAATAGTGAATTGATTGGTGTTGTGAGTATAAAAGTAAAATAGGAGAGAGAATGAGTGGGGTGAATAGTAAAGATTATTTGCCATTTTAGGAATATGACTCTTACTCTGGGACGTGCCAAAATGGAAAGTATGACTCTTACTCTGGGACGGAAAGAGTACTATTTAAAATTTCAAACCTATTCATTCTGTTATACTGCAATCTCCTTCATCTTCAATTTGTTCATCTTGTTCATTCTATATTTGATTTATCTAACCCGATTTCACATTTATTAATTGTTGTTTTGCAATTAATAAATGTGAAATCAGGTATTTAATTTTCGTTTTACATCTAGATTTTTAATAATGTTTGTTGTTGTTGTTTTTTTATTGTTGTATTTCTCTCCATATTCATATGTGAGAGCCTGTGATTTCCTTCCGTTGGTGAAGGCTTGTGATCCCCTTCCATTTGTGAGGGCCTTGTGTATTGGTTTTGTTGTTTTTATGATTGTGAGAAAGTCTGAATCTGACTTAGTGAAGCAAAAAAGGGACATGAACGCAGTACTTCAACAAGATGTTCATGAAGTCCAGCGTTTCGAATGGTGGAATCTTTTGAAGTCAGATTTTGTTAATTGTTGCAAGGATGAGTTTAGTAGGAATACTCATTTTTCTTTGCAATTGACAAGTCAAATTGCCGATATATTGGCAAATGACTATCTAGGGCAGCGTTTGTAATCGTGAGCCCCACCGTTTGGGTCGAACTTCCGATTTCTGTGGATAGTCGACTCTTAAACGTTTGTTGTTGTCATTAATTATATGTTTCTTTTGGTTTCAAAAAAAAAATTGACAATGAAATTAGACTGCCTTAATGTTTTGAGACCGATCTAGTAGTATTTGCCAGATGTAGTACGGAAGTAGTATTGTGAAATCTTTTGACACTTGTATTTGCATCAATAATGGACCCACCACACTCTAACTAAAAACACCAATAAATTTATTACACCTAAGATTTTGTAAACAAGTTTTTGTGACTTTTTTGTGCCTCTTGTATTATTCGATAACAAAACTGAAGTCAATTTTGGATGGAATGAATCAAACTGGCTACAAGCATAAATAAGAGCAAAATTAAAAACTTTTCTGACATTCATTTTGACACGGAAGTAGTATTGTGAAATCTTTTTACTATATCCGGATGCAAAAGTTACACCAATGTGAAGATTTGCTGATCAAACTCAATTTCAAAATTGACACTTCACACCCTTCAACTTCATGTTCTTTCGGAATTTTCTCAAACAACTCAAATTGGATCAGAAATAGGTCCACTATTTTTAGCTCCTCTCTATCCTAGGTAAAGAAAACCAAAACAAATAAAACAATGAACAAAACAATCAAGAACAATATCATCATAAACTGCCCCTTGGCGCTCGCCTTCTTCATAACCATCGCCACCTTTTTCTGCGGAGACATTAAGACACTCGTTTTCTCAGAAAATACTTATTCAACAGTACTAAGAATTTCACTTCATCTTTAAGCATCATATTTTGAAGGAGACGGGCAGAATTAAAGAACATGTTTCCCTGATCATAACCGAAAAGGCAAACATTACAAAAATCATTACCTGAACAAAATCAAGACGGGTTGATGTACTGTCCATCTCTGAACCTAGTTCGTCTATAATCCTTTCCTGATGTACCACAGAAGTTATTCGTCAACAGAAATACTAATGAGAAAAAAAAAAAAAAAAAAAACTTTTTTTATTCATAAACCTTAGTTACTGAAATATGAGAACTTTTTAGTTTTTCCATAACGGACACTTCAAATGGGATTGAGGTGAGGAATACTCCCTCCGTCCCACCGAAAATTGCAAAACTTACCAAAATGGGCGTCCCATAGAAATTGCACATTCCATAAATGGAAAGTTTTTAATACTTTTTAATTAGTGGATCCCACTTCTCATACTCACATCCACTAACCCACTAACTATTCTCTACCCCACTTTCTCTCTCCCACTCAACTATCAACACTCACAACACATCACCTTTTTCACGTTTCCCTTAATTCTTGTGCCATGATTTTTTTTTGCAATTTTCGGCGGGACGGAGGGAGTATTATTTACCTGCGCAAGGAGTTCTTCATGTATGGTGAGTCCAACGCCTCCAATCCTTTCCACACTTGCACTCAGTTCGTCTAGCTCTTGGTCCTGCTGTCTAAAAACACCAGTTGACAGAAATGCACATTGAGAACCAAAGGAAGAATTCGACAACAACAACAAAATTCACATCACTATTCACACAAGCTTCTTTGAAAATCGCACATTCCTTTTGGATGCATGTTTTTTTTTTTTTTTTGATAAGAGATAGATTTATTATTAATAGAGAAAAGTTGGCTCCAGGCCTACAAACCTATTTCTAGCGAAAGTAGCATTCTTGTGAGCATAGTGCACAGTGATCCTGGACACTTTACAGATGCTAAAAACTGAAAAATTAAAAGTTAAACTAATAATATCCTGGATGCATGTTTTACTTGGAAAAATTTGATCAAAAAAGAATTCCACAGGACTGGTATTTTCCTGGACCCTAATACTCCCTCCGTCCCAAAATGATCTTCTCATTTGCCATTTCTCATTGTCTCAAAAAGTTCTTCCCGTTTCTACAATTCGGGCTTAAAAAGTGCATTAACAAAACATGGCTAGTGAAGCAAGTGTTCATATTCTTAAAAATTTTGAATAGTCAAATGAGAAAATCATTTTGGGACAGAGGAGTAATATAAAGGATATCTCAATATTTTCCCTCATCACTCTGGGATTGTGTCTTAATATCATTAGACATTAGTCTTCAAACAAGGCCAAAAAGTTTGAACGTGAATATTTGCCAGTGTTTGAACGTGAATCTTGATAATATATCTTCTTTAAAATGTTAGTTAGGAAAGAGTATGAAAGACTTGATGTGCTAGAGTCACAATGAGTCCCAGTCCAGTCCCAGCCCCAGCCCCAGCCCCAACCCCAGCCAAAAAGGCGTAAAACATTCCATCCTCAGGTACACCATTTCATTTCCTTTTTCCCTTTTTGATTAATGTTTTGTTATTTTTTTACATTATAATTCAAAAAACATAAAATCATACTCCAAGGCGGTTAATTGTTGTTATGGTGGAGATAACGGGTACAAGTAGGTATTATTGAAAACAATAAGGGTAATTTTGACATTTTGAAAAAGAGTGACAGGACTACACGAAACACTGAATCTCTACCACTTTATTCTAATAGGGATAGAAATAAACTCTTTCCTTCAGCCACCCAATGTGGATGTTTAACTAATGATATACATTGATTTATGAGTACTTTGTTTACGGCCATTGACTAACCTCCTCTTGCTTCCAAAAATATGTTCATCATAAAACAGTTTTATCAACAGGCAACATTAAAATTTAGTTTATAACAACACAAAAACCTTAATAATGCATATAGCAGATCATATTTAAAGCAATTAGGAGCAGCCAGGGGGAAACAAAACCTACAACTAAACACGTTTTAAGTGGTTTGTGTAATAGACGACCCCAGAGATTATAGAGAACTTAAAAAGCAAAAAAAAAACAAAACTATTTTTGGCTTGTCGATAATAGCAGGATATATTGGTGTAATAAGGCAATGGAAATGTCAAAAAAAAAAAAAAAAAGAAGGGTGCCGTTACAGAGGGAAACAAGACCTACTTTATGAGAAGCAACTGTCTGTCAGACTCGGAGGAGATGAAATCATCATTATCTTTGGCCACGTAGTTGTTGGATCTGTCCTGCTGCTGAGAGTTAGGCAGCCTCATAAGTTCTCTTCGCATTCCACTTATATCAGCAATGGTTGTGCCATTTAACTCTTTTCCAGCAGCTACTGCTTTCTTAACATTGCTCACCTGATTACAATGTAAACGTCGTAGGAAATATATACTTGCATAACCAGGAAAAAAAAAAACATAAGCAAGTGAAGTGAAGTGCATCCCAACCTAGAGGCAGAGTTTCATAGAATAGATGTACAGATTAACAAGAACAATACTCCCTCCATTCCTACATTAATGCCCATTTTCAAGATTTTTTGTCCCAAAATAAATGTCCTTTTTGTAAAAAAAACTTTGTCCCTAAATGTATTTACCCAAAAAAAAAATCACTAGTCACTTTATACTTACAAGACTAAAGGTTTAGAAATTGGATACCAAGAATATTTATGCATCTTTGCCATTTAATTGTCTAAAATGTAACATTTTCCAAATGTCGCCTAAATGAAATTTGGACATTCATATAGGGACAGAGGTAGTACAATATAGCTTAAACTTTTTCATGAGACGCACAAGTAACCTGAGTCTTAGCAGTACTGGTCCATCTCCTTCGTTTTTCAAGCTCCACTTCAGTAATGCCATACCAAGCAGGATCTCTGGCAGCCACAGATATTGTCTTGTCCAATTCAACTACCTTCCTATCAGAAAATAGCTTTAAATAAAACATGATAAAGTGAACTAGAAAAGAAGAAAGTTACTGAAAATTCTTTGCCATTCAGACTTGAAGAAAAAAACAAATTTTAATTGTCAATGTGAATGTGAATGTGAACTCAAAAAGTGGGAAGTAAGATTATAAGAATTGGGTATAAGGCATGAACAAGACAGTATAACTATAAACTTGCTGAAATATACATCAAATCATAATAAAGATCGCATTTCGGATTTTTTTGTTTCCAAGAAATAACAGACCCGGTGAAACCTATACATGTAAAATTATGATTCGAACATACCTGCCACTCGATGCTCTCACAACTAGCAAGGAGCTCCTTCATGAGACGCAAATACTCTTCGGAATTTGTAATTGTGTGCTCCCATTGGTGAAGAGTCGACTGCAACTTATCAATCTAAGCAAGATGTAATAAAATGGTCAGATGGATTTCGGATATTTAATCCAAAAGCATTTAGAATCATAAGAAATGAACATGCATTTTGAAATATCAAAGGTGTACTAGGCCGATTTCATTATCTACAATAACTGCAATGAGTTCTATTTATCTCGTAATTGCTTTTTCTAATTTTTCTACAGATATATACCGAAAACAAAAATCAATAACAAAACGGAGTAAAACACAAATGGCCCCAAGAAACCATCAACTCATTGCATTATCAACTCAATGTATATTGGGAACTTTTTGGTACAAATCGATCGATATAGAAGGTAAAACTGAAAATTCATAAACTAATCCAGAAGAATTGTTGCTTTAACTTCATCGATCTCACCAGCAGCAAAAAATAAAAATAAATATAAAAATAGCAGAAGTCATTCATGACGAAGCTGCAATAAACGATTAGGTGAAATACTTACAGATTCTTGAATCTCCTCCTTCACAATGTAAAATGGATCTTGTGCTGAAGACATCTCGCTGACAAGTGAACATCATATACATTCTTTACTATACACATAAATAAGGTTCATTCATTAGCAAATGAACATCATGTACATTCTTTATCTAGAAACAAGCTAATTTTCTTCACATTAATTATTCTAATAACGCTAATACTTGCAAAAATCCAAAGAAGCATACAAGGAACAGAAAATAAGTATAGTTCCCCAATAGTACGAAGTATGGACTAGGAAATTGCATCATCCAGCTATTGTTTCTCGATCACAATTTAGGAGTTTGTCACCTTTGTCGGTGGAATCAGTTATGAGAACTAAGTGCACAACATAAGAAGTTTATGAGACTTCTAATGATAAGTCTAGCTCCAAAGTAAAGCAGTTGTAATACTTCAAGGGGAAGTCAATCAGCTTATGGAGGCATGGACCTCGTCCAATCCGTTGAGAAACAATGGGATATGGACCGAGGAACCGTAGCTTAAGAAACTGCCATGTACAGGAATGTAAAAGATAATACTCCCTCTGTCCCTCCCGGAAAGATAGTCTCATTTTGACTTTTATGGTCAACTTAAATGAACTTTGACCAAGCATTGGTGTCAATCTAATGATCACAATCAAATTTTAAAAATTGTTATTGATATATCACTTAATGATTTGTCAATTACAGATTTTTGAATTTCGCTAGAATGATTAGATCGAAACATTGTGAATAGAGAACACCCAATTAAAATTATTTCAGCACGACAGATACAATTAACAACTATACTAGCCATGATGATTTTCCTTTGGTTTTATAGATCTAAAACAAAAAAAGGTCAATTGAAATGATCACTCAGCTGCTAGACTACAATATGTAAACAAATTGCGAATATTTAAGCTAAATTCAGCTGTAAATTACGATTAATTTCTCATAAAAAAAAAATATAAAATAGAACGATAGAGGAAATGAATCACAAATAATCAGATCACAAAAAATACAAAACCCTAACCTCATACGAATAAAGAATGTAAATGACGCTTTTCTTTTCCGGTTTGATTTGATGTGCGATGAATTCCAAATGCATCAACTATTTTGTTTCTCAACCCAAGTTCAATTGTTCATCTCTCGACCCATTTTTTTCTAGCCCGGCCCGATCTGAATTTATTTTTCCTTTTCTTTTGGGGTTATTCTCCTAAGGTCCCTAGGTTAAAACTAAATCCCTCAAAAGTGTATAATAAAATTTATTATATTTCAAAATGCCATAAATACCCTTCTACCCTAACAACACCCAAAATATCACACTCAGTCCCTCACATTTAATGTTCACTCTCCCTCTATAAGCCTCTCTCTCTCTCTCTCTCTCTCTCTTTATATCCCTTACCGTTCTCCCGCTCACCATATGAGACCCGTAAGCCTCCCCCCGGTTAAGTGTCGCTTGTCTCCCCTTGCAATCCCACTATGACATTTTCTAAACATGCGTCGCACACACACAATTCACCATCTACTATAGAATATAAACTTCCCTACTATTTGTCAAATCATCATTTTCAATTTTCAAATGCAATGCATCCATAGCAATCTTTTGACCATATTAGATTGTAATATTTATGAAGCAGTGATTTGAATTTTCACCACTACTGAAGAAAGCTAAATGTTACCTGGACGTGATTTCTCTTGCTGCTTTTATATTTTAGTTTTCTTGAAATCTTGAATGATTTTGCTTAATTCATAAGTTAATTTGTGTTATGAAAGAAGGTTGTGTGCTATGAAGAATATGATATAAACTGTTGGGGAATATTTGAAAGTCAAATCTCAAATAATCCAATTTGAAGCTCTTTCCTATACGTACATGTTGTCTCTTTTTCTATAATAAACGCATGTTTGAAATCTTGCAATTGTAATGTTATAGGGTGGTTGTACTAGATTAATTTCCTTTTTAATTCAAGTTTTTACAATTGATTTTTGAACCTCAACGGTGCAATTTTTTTTAAGTGTTTTGGTCATTGGCTCTCAGACAATAGCTCTCATGGACTATCAAAGTTACATTGTTAAATTTTGAAAGTTAATTTTTATTATATTTATTTTTTGTTGAAAAGTGTGATACTTGGTGGAATGATAGCTGGCAAAAAGTTAGTGAAGAGGGATTGGGGAAGGAATGTTAATCAACGAGGCGGGGTTAATTTCACTGCCCACCCTCAAGGTTTGGACAAGTCTCACTGCCCCCCTTGAAGTTTGATTTCCTCTCACTGCCCACCCTTTTGGTAATACATTGACTATTATACCCTCACTTTTATAGAGAAATTGATTTATATATCATTATAATTAAATTCATTTGAAAAATATAAATAATATCATTTTAAATAAATTTGATGTATAAAGAAAATAAGTATAAAAAATATATTAAAATTCATAAATCTTCTATATAAAAATAAGTTCTAAATTGTTACTAATCAACTCTTTGTTTAAATTTGATAATTTATTAGGCTCAATACTTTTATTGTGATTTTGGAAAAATAGTCATATAAATAATTAATTTCAAAGATCAAATATGTTTTTGAGTAGCGTGCAACATAGTAATTATTCGCTATAGTTTTATATTAATCATTTATTATAAATCACTAACCCTTTATATTAAATAAACAATTTTCTATCTAATATTTTTTTCTTTGAATATATTTTATTTATATCAAAATTCATTTTTTTAAATATATGTAAAATATTAAGAAAAGGTATTAGTTATTGATATTTATAAATAATTTTTTTTATTATTGCATTATAATAATTATTAGTGTTAATATAAATATAAAAGTGTTGTTTTAACTTATAAATAGTTAATCTAGTTACAATTACTATAATGAACAATGGGTAAGATAAAAAAAAATATTAAACGAAAAAAAAAAGAGTTGAGAAGCTATGAATAGGAAATGAAACATTTTTTTTATTTACCATTTTTCCAAAATGAATTTGGATATAATGAAAAAATTATTCAAAGAAATTTGATTTATTAGAAATAGAAATTTATTGATTATTATAAAATTTTAGTGAGTTTTACATATTATTTATATTTTAAAATATCAGATATGTATTACTATGCTTAACATTTAATAAAAAAATTACTTTAACTTTAAAATTAATTAGTAGTATGACTATTTCTCCAAAATTACAATGAAAGTTATTTAGTTTGATAAAAAATATAAAATTTGAATAAAGAGTGATTAGTAATAATTTATAACTTATTTAATAGAGCATTAAGTTTTCATATATTTTTTTTACTTCAAATTTATTTAGATGGTATTATTGTGATTTTTCAAGTGAATTTAATCACAAGTAATGGGATATATAAATCAATTTATCTATAAAGGTGAGGGTAAAATAGTAAATGTATTGTCAAAAGGGTGGACAGTGAGACGAAATCAAACCTCAAGGGGGGCAGTGAGACTTGTCCAAACCTTGAGGGTGGGCAGTGAAATTAACCCCAATGAGGCGTGAAGTATTCTTATTCAGATGATATAGAGGCATTTTGAAAATAACATGTCATCTAATGGCATTATGTTTAGGCTTGAAAACCCTTGCCTCTTTTGGACAAAATATTTTGTCCTTGACGGCACACAAATTCTTTATGAGGACACATATTCTCAACTCTCAAAAAAGAAAAAGTCTAATTTTATTTTTAGACTTAAAATTTGAAAGATGTAGGACAAACAAAACAAAAAATATAATATAATATAAGTTTCATCTCTTAGAACAAATTTAACTACGAAAGACGAACTCATAAACTCAATTTCACACAAAAAAAATATCAAAAAAGCAAATATAACTAAAATTTAAAAGACAAATATTCTTGTCATTCTGATCATCAAAATCTTATATTTGATGATAATAATAGTAATAGTAATAATAGTAATAGTAATAATAATAATAGTAATAATAATAATAATAATAGTAATAGTAATAGTAGTAATAGTAATAGTAATAGTAATAGTAATAGTAATAGTAATAGTAATAAATAGTAATAGTAATAGTAATAATAATAATAATAATAATAATAATAATAATAATAATAATAATAATAATAATAATAATAATAATAATACCTTAGTTGTGAACGTAGGTGGGGTGGAACCATGTAACCTCATATCTATATATATATATATATATATATATATATATATATATATATATATATATAATGAGTGAAGTATATAGAGCCCCTTTCTAAGAAGGTTTCCCGCTCAAACAACTTCCTCTAAATTTAGAAACGTGGAAAAGTGATAACTGAGAGAGAAATTTGGAATGGATATGACTAGATCATGAAATGAGATTTTAAAGGGTTTGTGCCGGAAAATTTGGGAAAGTTTGGTGGGAGACTTTGTTTATTTACTTAATTCGTTTTCTTTCTTTTTCCCCCTTTTTTATTATTTTAAAGGGTCTCAGTTATATCAAAGGCAGTAGGTAAGAAGTATAAATTAGAAATGATTTAGTTTTCATATACTCCCTTTGTCCCAGAAAGATAATCTTATTTTGACTTTTTATGATTAACAATAATAAACTTTGACTAACTATTGGTGACAATCTAATCGTTCTAGTGAAATTCTAAAATTTGTAATTGATAAATCATCAAGTGATTTATCAATAACAATTTTTAGAATTTTATTGTGATCATTAAATTGACACTAATGTTTGGTCAAAGTTTATTTTTATTTTTACCATAAAAAGTCAAAATAAGACTATCTTTCAGGGACAGATGGAGTATATGAAAACTAAATCATTTCTAATTTATACTTCCTACTGCCTTTGATATAACTGAGAAAAATGGCTTTAAATACATATAAAATTAAACTTTTTAAATTCGTGATAAGAACAATCTTTATATTAAACAAAAACTCAATATTAATTTGAACAATCATTTTGAAAGAAGTAATCAATTCTTGAAAACTTAAATATGACATCGTTTTTGCATAAGCTTCTCTTATTTTCATTAGACTTCATTTCTCAAAAAAAAATATTCTTTTTTTCTCTTTTATACTTTTCAATTTACATACTTTAAATATTATATATCTAATTTTTTGACACAACTTTAGAATATTTTATTGATAATATATTTTTTAATTAAAACTCCAAAACAAGAATAAAATGAAAATTGAGATTTTAACACCTTATTAAACCATCTTGTAAAGAGTCATACAGGTTTAAGTTGTAATATAGGTTTAAGTTTCATTAAGTGTTATTAGATGAACTTTCACAAATAAAAAAAATTGGTAAACGAAATGTATTAATTGAATAGAAGTTTCAAAAACAGTGATATTTAATTTGCATTAAAAATTTAAGTTGATTTTAATTTAGGGTAATAAATTGTTTATTTATTGCTAAATCAA
This sequence comes from Campanula takesimana, assembly GCA_026119855.1. NCBI lineage: Eukaryota > Viridiplantae > Streptophyta > Magnoliopsida > Asterales > Campanulaceae > Campanula > Campanula takesimana. The sequence goes on from JAOWBW010000556.1 coordinate 52,842, forward strand.
TAATGTTTTTCTTACTATTTTAAAAGGTTAATCTAAGAAACAACTATAAGATAATTATTAAAAAAACACTTTTATTATATTGGTTAGTAAATACAAAGCACTCACTTTAAGAGATTATACAGAAAAGACTATTTTAAAAGACATGGGTTGACAAAAAAATAGAGTTGTTGATGATGATACTGATTACTCGAAAATGATATATATATATATATATATATATATATATATATATATATTTAACTATTAGTTATGCAAATAAAATGAGATATTTATAATGACTATATTGATTTAGTTTCTATTTGTCAAAGCTTTTTAATCGTGCGTTTAACGCACGGGTGTTAGACTAGTTTGAGTAAAAGGATGAAGGTAAACTAGGTTATTAAAACCAACTGTTTACACGCGTGCTTAATTAATACACAGTGAAATGTAACGAGAAGGCTTAATGTTGTGTGTATGGTTGAGCCTTCAAAGTGGCCAGGCAATGCACCACCAGACTTGGGGGCCAGTGTTCATATAAGAAGTGAAAATCTCTTAAAACGTGTTTTACACCTGTCTTAGCGTAAAACGTGTTTTTCGTATGCGGAGTGACATTTTTGTAAATAAGCAGAACGTTATTACAAAGCGTGGTGGAATTTTTGAAAATAACTGGAACTTATAAAAATACAGTGGGCACTTTTGGACATTGTAGGAGGCATGTTCTATTACTACAGCATGCATTTTTAACACCAGAGAAGGCATTTGTTTTTGGAAGTTGTAAAAACTCACCAAGCATATGTTGACAATATAAGAGGCATTTTTCATTACTAGATGAGGTAGTGTGTAATACTAGGACAGACATTCTTAACATACCATTAAAAGTGTTTGTTTGAATGTTTATAAGTGCCGGTTGAATGTTTTATAAGTGTAATATAAGACGAGACACTTTTTAACACTGAAAGAGATACATAATGATACTAGAGAAGGCAATTACATAAATCACTTTTTTTTTTTCATTCCTTAGTGTAAAAATAGAATATATTTTTTATAAACCAATTTTCATTTTTTTTTTACTAAAAGTGAAAATACCCTTAACATGTTTATTTAGGAATAGGAGTATGGATAGTTAGGCAATTGGAAAGGTAAGGTAATTGAGTGGATGGCAATTTGGAAAATATGATATGAAAGATGGGTAGAATAGTAAAGCAGGTGTTGTAACGGCTACTTGGAAGCTTAGACGTTGACGACAGCACGCTCCCCGATACCACCGCACACTTTTCTCCCCCTTTTGCTGTGAGAGTGGGAGAGAGAAAGCTCAAATCCCCCACCTGAAATAATCACACACACACACACACTGAAATTAGGGTTCTTCCCTGGGGTAATTCCGTCGTCAAGCCAGATCGGAGCAGAGCTGCTCGGCAAATCTCCACGCCGCCAAGCTAAGCCATGAACCTCTTCAAGAAGAAAACCTCACCCAAAGGCAAGCACAGTCATACCCCTGCTCTTGCTCTTGCTCTTCATCTTCCTTTTTGTTTTTTAAAAAATGTGAATTCTTTTTTCTCTATTTCCTTTTGTATGTTTCCGATCGAATAAAGTGATGCATAGGCACAATTTTGTTCTTTTGCATTTTTTAATTACAAATTCGGCTCCAAATTGTTTAGCCGATACCTTGTTACTTACTCTCTCCGTGTCAAACTTTTTTGGGATGATACTTGTTTGTAATTTTTTGAAATTGCTATAAGTTTATTGGCAATTTTAGAAATTACACTATTTTTTTGAAATGACAATTTTTTTCTGGGTGGGAGTGGGAGGGGGTATTTTTTTGTCCTTCCTTGCATATTATTGTTGTTAGTAGTACTTCTTTTGTGTATTAGTATCGCATTCGGTTTAGTACCAGTTTCATTTCAGGATAGTTCAATTAGGATAGAAAGAATTGTGATTAATGCATATGGGAAGCAAGAAATAAAGTCATTTTTCAGCATGAGAACACCAGACATGGTTATGGGGTACAGTACATGGAGTTTTTACTTGTAAGCAAATAAGCAATACAACAGAGATTTTAAAATTGGTGTATTTGTATATATTGGGCATTGATGAGAAAGTCTTGAGGTAGTAAAGGATGCAGTTGTTTGAACCGGCACCTTTGAGGCTGTACTTTGTTTCATAACAAAAAAATTGATTGACCAAAAAAAGAGAGCAGAATTAGTCTTTTGATCAAGCTTTCTTCATCAATTTTACAGATGCTCTCCGAACCAGCAAAAGAGAGATGGCAGTGGCTACCAGAGGTAATGCTTGTTTCCATGATCTTCTCCCTCCTTTTATTTCATGTCTTTGTATATTTTTATTTTTCAAGATCAATTTGACTATTTCTTTCATAGTGAGTAAACCTCCTGACAAAGTAAGCAGAAGTATTGTGAATCTCAGGCATATTAAAAATTTGATAAAACAAATGCTAAACTCACATAGATCATTGTTTAAAAGGTCAATATTGAAAAAGTTAAAAGGGACTCTTTTTTTTTTTTTTTTCCGGTGAGGATGGAGTACAAGATTCATGAGTTGGGTTTATAGAGTAATTAATTGAATTCCAAACCATATGCTGGTGAGGGGATCATAATTGAGCTTTCCTCTACTCACTGTCACCGGAGAGAACATTGAATCAGTCTATTCTCACTAGCTAATCATAGCGATCTCTTCCTCAAAGGACTACTTCAATAACATTTTTATACTTCACATTAACTCGGGATTTAATTCTGTCAGCTTTTCCACTATCAATCCTAATAAAAACAGATGGACTTTTTGAGGGCATACAATAATTACTCTGTAAAGTGCCTACACCTAATGGCTTAAGCCGTTGTTCCCATTCCTCGCCAAGCATTAGATTGCTCCTTCTGAAGGGTTTTTGGGCATGAGAAAGAAGCTTAAGTTCTTCCGAGATGCAGAACCGTTTACTACTTTTTCTTTTCTTATGATGTAACGGAATGCTAGAATTTTAACCAACGATGAGCATGTTGTTTTATGTTTTTTGGGATTTGTGGTTAGGCTCGATATGGAACAGTAATTTGGCTCATTTTAGTTTTTTTTTCTTTCGAGATGCGCTTGTGGGATGGGTGGTTTGGTTCGATATTGGACAAAGTACTGGCTTATTTGGGTCTTATTTCCATGTTCTTTGTTTGTAGTACAGACCTTGTATAATGTTGCCCAATCTTTGTCTCGTGATAATTTTTTTTTCTTTTTTTTTTCTGTCAGAAAGGTTTGTAAATGATTAACAATTTAACTTTTTAATAGTCCGAAGAAAAAGGTAGTCTGCATTAGGTTTTCTTTCTTAATTACAGATCTTGGTTCACTTGAGTTTATTTTCTTAGCCGGTAGTTCATTACAATTGGCTTGACTTTTGAATAAACCCAATCACAGCACGTTCTTCAAATATGTAACATAACGACTAGTTGTTAATTTGTTATGTAGGCCTTCTCTTTCTTTGTTTATTAAGACTTATGATAGTTGGTCACCATTGTCAAGTAAAGACATTCACATGTGGTACTCCATTTGATTTCCCGTTTCCGTTGAGTTTTCCATCAAGATATTCGTTGTAGTGTAAAAGTACCCTTTATTTCACGTCTTCTATACATGTTTACAGAGCTGTTGATTACTTTTAGGTGTAATCTACCTACAATATTTGTTCTGTGCTACACGTCAGTTTCTGAAATTGTTTCCACTCATGTGGCTATCAGTTAAGTTTCCTCAGTAAGGATTATGTCAATGGGAATTACTTTTAGGTGAATCTGCTTTGGTGTGACACACACAAAAAGGATCAAGTATCCTTGAAAGTCATCTTTAGGTAGACAATGTAGGAGTATTACTTTTGAAAGTAGTGAGGAGGGAGAAGAGTGGAAGAAAGAAACGACTTGCAGACATAAAATTACAAGTCATTTTAAGGAGGTGAATAGTACACACCCATTTTTTATCCGGGGATACTGTGAGAGTTTGATCTTCTAAACTACAAAAAATGGACAGTTATAAATATACGTTGCTCAGCAGTCATGTTACAAGAAACAAGGGACCCAATAAACCAAAATGGGAGACAACGTAGAGGCCAAAATTAAACATCTAGTCATAAATAGTACTCCCTCCGTCCCAAAATGATCTTCACACTTGACTATTCAAACTTTGTAAGGATATGAACACTTGATTCACTAGTCATGTTTTGTTTGGGCACTTCTAAGCCTAGGTTGTAGATTGTAGAAATGTGAAGATTTTTTTGGGACAATGAAAAATGCCAAATGAGAAGATAAGATCATTTTGGGACGGAGGGAGTAATTTTAAACATTATAGAGGACAGCCATGCCACTTTTCACTTTATGACCAAAAACAAGGGTAGATTCTTCTGGAAGTTCATTGATCTGCTCATCTCCAAAGTCCAAACTGAAATGTTCACTTCATATGATCTACTCCCCATTTGAAATGTTTGGACCGAACTCTTATGTATATTGTCTTTAGGACGTGATGCATTGTTGATGGAGGCATCCTCCATTTGAAATTATGACTTGAGAATGATGTGGAGTACTACCTCCATCCTAAAATGAATGTCCAAAAAAAAAAAAAAATTCAATTTTGCTCTTGATCAAGAGAAAATTTGAAAATTTTGGACATTCTGGGATTGGGGGGGGGGGGGGGGGTACATAAGATTATGTAATGCCTACTCATCCAGAACCATTTCTCTTATGGTTCAGATTGTTTAGGAATTCAGAGTGTCATCTTCTCTGAGCATTGAGATTGTATGCTGCCAATGTGTCTTGATTGATATGTTCATGAGCCTATTTCTCCCACAAGTTACTTCCGTTTGTAATGTATTAACTGGACTCTGATCTCTGGCCTTTAGGGAGTAATCCAATATCATTCGAGGCATGGATTAAAATTGAGAATAACATTAACTGCCAATAAATTGGGATTCCACAAGTTTATAAACATATAGGTTATGGAAACCAGTCATGATATGGCCCTCAACAATTAGTGCATCATTACTAGCATCTTGATCATCCTGTTGTGATTATTTTTTTCTCATATCTTGATTTGCAACTATCACAGGTATTGAACGTGAAATTGCGTCCTTACAAATAGAGGTAACTCACTGCCTTCAAGAATATGTGAATATGTAAATATGTTTCGTCAACTTCTTTTTCCTCCAATTCTCATTCTTGAATCAATCAATTTTCAGGAGAAGAAATTAGTTGCAGAGATTAAACAAACAGCTAAAACTGGAAATGAGGTAAGCTTATTTAATGCATTTGTCCAGACAAGAGCAAGCTGTAAAATGATGGATATTCTTGCTCCTTTATGTTATCCTGTTGCAGTTCAGTCCCCTTTAGGGTTGATGTGCTTATACAGATGTTGCAGTCAGTACAGGACTACAGATTTAATAGTCTAATAAGAGAAAATGAGATAACTGAGTAACTTCTTTTTTAACAGAAAAGTACTCCCTCCATCCGATAGTAAGAGTCCTACCTTGGTTTTGCACACTTATACATGCATTAGAAGGACAAAGTTGCCCAAAACACTATTTACCTTTTGCCATTTCGGGAATGGGACTCTTACTCTTGGATGTACCAAAATGGAGAGTATGACTCTTGCTCTGGGATGGAGTATATCTTTTTCACTGTCTACCTCTTGGTTCTTGCACTCCTCTTGCAAAACACAATTCACCTTTTGCCATTTCGGGAATGGGACTCTTACCTTGGGACGACCCAAAATGGAAAGTAGGACTCTTGCTCCGGGACGGAGGGTGTATATCTTTTTCACTGTCTACCTCTTGGTTCTTGCACGCCTCTTGTACATTGTAATCTTTGTGTTGATTAACATTTGTATAAGTGCTCTGCGCAACCATGGTCCCTGATTCTATTGGACTGGTTGCCTCCTTGGGAAGTCCAACGAAGTCGCTATAGTTCACCGAGATTTGAATTGTTTGATTATCTGGGGTAGGTTGGATGTGGTTTGGACAAGAGTAGGTTCAGACAGGTGAGATTAGCCTCGAGATATCCGGGGGGGGGGGGGGGGGGGTTGTCACGGCATTACACGCCAGCTAGGGTTGGGCTAGTTATTATTTTTCACAGGCAACATGTTGTTTATGTTGTTGAGTGTTCCTAGAGATCAGTTTGGAAGTTTAGATTATTTGGTATGTGAGCTTTTCATACTTTGGTTCAAATTACTCCGGGTTAGTTTTGCTAGTTTTGGAAGTTTGATCTAATTGACTTGGTGGTCACGTTAGAGGGTCAAACTAACAGTTGACCAAATCTGGGTCTGTTCTGTAAGGCTTTTGAATTTCGGTTCTCAATGACAGCTTGGTCAAGTTAAATGGTTGGATTGACAATTTGGTTCATCCAGAGGATGCAGTTGATAGTTTGATTTTGAAGAGCTGTTTTTTGACAACTTGGTCAATTTATGGTACTGATTTGCGGGTTTATCAGATGAGGGTGGGACATTGATGGTACCAATTTATTAAGCTCCTATGGCGGAAGGGAGAAAAGTACGAGACAGAATGATAATTATCTATTTATTTTTTTAGTTGTCCCCCACTTGCCTATCCTAAACCAGAATCTCAGTGTTGTGTTTATATCTTGCACACTCGAGTAAAATTAAATTTTAAAGGTTGCAGAAAACATAACAACCTGGTTTAATATATTCCCTCCGTCCCACCCGACTTAGGATTCTTGGTCAAACAATTTATACTTTGACCAAATATTTGAAGAAATATAATGATGCTAATAAAAATTTAAAACTTGTTATTGTATCACGATTAATAATAAACTAAATTAACTATTTTTAGATTTTCATTAAGATAATTATTTTTGTTCAAATTGTTGGTCAAAGTATAAATTGCTTGACCAAGAATCCTAAGTCGGGCGGGACATAGGGAGTATACACAAACCAGCTGTCTATTGCTGCTGGAGCTATCAAACAATTCGAACCTTTTACTATCCATTACAAATTAAGCTTCGTTGTCTGGCTAATCAAGTAACTAATTTGTTAAACACAGGCTGCCACCAAAATCTTAGCTCGACAGCTTGTTCGCTTGAGGCAACAAATAACAAATTTGCAGGGCAGTCGTGCTCAGATCAGAGGTGTAGCAACACATACACAGGTTTGTATTATACTTGTAAACTCACCTGGGAAAAAGTTAACTAGTGTCTCATAAAATGTTTCTCATTATTTTTTGCTTTCCAGGCTTTGTATGCCAGCACGTCAATTTCTACTGGAATGAAAGGTGCAACAAAAGCAATGGTCGCAATGAATAAGGTTTAAGCTTAAAACTCAAACTTGTCGAAAGAAAGATTCGTCGATTCATTAAGATATAATCCCTCCGTCCCAAAATGAATGTCCAAATTTGCCCTTGATCAAGGGAAAATTTGGACATTCATTTTGGGACGGAGGTAGGTAGTACACATCTATTTTGCGTGGTCGTAGTTATGAAATTTGCCTCAGTGATGAGTGTTGGTTAATGTTTTCATGTTTGGTCTCGACCATTATTGTTATGGATAATTTGAATATGTCTATTGATTTTCAGCAAATGGCACCTGCAAAACAAGCTAAAGTGATTAAAGAATTCCAGCAGCAGTCAGCGCAGATGGACATGACGGTAAACTCCATATGCTTTATTCTTTTGGAAGTATGGTTTGCTTTACTCCTATCTTACGCTTTTTGTTGGCAAAGCCTCCTTTATAGATGTTCGTTGCTGAATTCTCCGTATATTGCTAGAAATATTATTTATCCTCAGTGATATATATTACTCCCTCCGTCCCATAATAATTTTCGTATTTGACTTGTCAATGTTTTTAAGGAATGTGCTTTAATTGTTTTGTACTTTGCTTGTACCATGCTATAAGTGCACTAAAACTATTTCCTTATTTAGAAGCGAGGCATTTCTTTTGGGACATGCCAAATGAAAGTGCGGAGTACTACTCCCTTGGTCCCAAAATGAATGTCCGATTTTTTTTTCTCATATTCGCTCTTAATCAAGAGCGAATTCGAAAGTTTTGGACATTCATTTTGGGTCGGAGGTAGTATTAAATTTTTATGCACTTGTACCCATAGACCGGAGAATGATTAAATCACCGATATTGTTCAGATTGAGATGATGTCAGAGTCAATTGATGAAACTCTAGACAAAGATGAGGCGGAAGAGGAAACAGAGGAACTTACTAATCAGGTTCACATGCAACCCTGTATATCAGTTGTTTTTTTTTTTTTTTTAACTTGTATTCTTTCATTATTCTCATTCACGATATGAATTCTTTGTTTGTTTCTAGGTACTTGATGAGATCGGGGTGGACATTGCATCACAGGTTGGTTCTTATCCCACTTTAAACCACATCCATTTCCCCATCTTCTTACGTCGTTTTTGCAAAAGCTGACGATTTTTTGATCTTTGTATGCGTTTTTTTTTGACAGTTATCTTCTGCTCCAAAAGGTCGGATTGCATCAAAGAAGGTTGACAATGCTGTACCAAGGTAATTGGCAACATGATTTTGAAAAGGGAACTTCTGTCTTCAAAACTCTTTCTCTATATATGTGTGTGTGAGATACTCCCTCCGTCCCACCTCAATTCACAAAAATAAGGTTGGGCAGAATAATTGAGGAAAAAGTGGAAAAGGTGATGTGTTGTGCGTGTCGATAGTTTGGTAGGAGAGAGAAAGTGGGGTAGGGAATAGTTAGTGGGTAGTTGTTGTGAGTATGACAAGTGAGTCCCATTATTTAAGAAGTAATCCCTCTGTTCGACAATCAGGGGCATAAATTATCTGAGTGTCCCATTGATAATGATAATTCACATTACCCAAAATGAAAGTTTTAAAATACGGAGTACTTATTTATTCAATATGACCCACTTGTCATACTCAGCAACTATACACTTACCTCTTTTCATACTCCTTTTTTTTTTTTTTTTTTTTTTTTGACATACACACCACCTACTTCATTCTTAGTTTTTAATATATATTCTATCTCCGTAATTTTCGTGCATGGCCAATTTCGTGCCCCTTATTGTGGGACGGAGGGAGTATTAAAAAGTTTCCATTTGGGGATTTTATAGATTAATGTGGGAACCCAAAATGACAAATTTTGTAGTTTGAGGTGGGACGGAGGGAGTATATGCTTGTGTTAACCTTTTTTGCTGTTATTGACCTTATTTCACATCTTAACCTTGTGGATGAATTGGTCACTTAACATCAAAAAATGGGCACCCCATTAAAGAATAGGGGGAGTATAATAATTTATTAACAATTGATAAATTATACAAGACTTCTAACCTAACCTGAAACATGCTACAAGAATTGGTAGAATCATAGACACAAGTGTGTAGTTGCCATAAAGAATCCAAATTGTCTTGACTGAAAAGAACTTTCACATTTCCGTTTAAGATATTAAGCCTCTGTGAAATTTCTTAACGTCTCTGTTTTCAAAGTACTAACATTCCCCGTGAATGAATTTGATGAATATGCAGATCTGAGTCTACTGATATTGACGACCTCGAAAAGAGATTGGCTTCTCTTCGACGTATTTGATCTGGAAAGAATTGCACACTCGAATTGGAAAAGAAGTCGACTTATCTGGTAAAAGAAGTCGAATGCAAGAAGTTCCCAAATGTTATCTTGTAGGCAGTTATTTAGGGCAAGTATTTGTTTTCATCGCCTTGTATTATGCAAGTATATAAAAGGAATATGAAAGTATTAACATGTTATTTTTTTCTCATGGAAGAAGGATTGAAGACTTATTTAAGAATAAGGATTGTAGTTTCTTTATAGAATAAAGTTGCTTTCTCTTTTTTCGTTGTTACTACGAGGGAACTTTGATCAATTATAAAGGCTACTTATAATTATGTTAATGTGAATCTAAAAATTGATATTAATAGTATTTATAATGGTGTATCAAGAATAATTTTAAAATTTTCGTTAGAATTATTAAAAGTAACCTTATATATTGCTCAAAGTTCCTTCGTAATAACCACGAAAATAGGAGGACTATCATTCTGATACAGAGGTAGTATTTCTTACTGCCACAAATATAACAAACAAGACCCCCAAAAAAAAAAAACATATTATTAAGGTACTCATTTCTGTCCAAATTATCAGCCATTTTTTGGGCAATTATTTTGATGTAAAACATTTTCACTTTTGGGTTAAAACCATTACGATTAATATTTTACCCTTGCATTGAAACATATTCACTTTATTGATTGGTTTAGTGTGGGGAATAATGCAAGAATGATGAATTGGGTAAATAATTTATTGGGTCTTTGTCTTTTGCTTTGGTATGTTTCTTGTGCTTGTTTGTGGGTTGTTGATTTCTTGCGATTTGCTTGGGAGAAAAAAGTGTTACATTTGGAAAAAAAAAAGTGTTACATTTGAAAAAAGGAGTGTTACAATCCTTCATAAAAAGTGTAACATTAGTTTAATTGTCGATCTTTATGTTATCTTTAACATATTGCAGCAAAAATTGTGGTACATTTAAAAAAAAGTGTTACATTTGAAAAAAAAAAAAAGTGTTACATTTCATTATAATAAATGTTACTTTTGTTAGGAGGAAAAAAAAGGTTAGGGTGGCAAAAAAAGGGGGGGGGGGAGGGGGAGGGCTCCGTGCGCAGGTCGCACCATGCGGCGGCCGCACAGGAGACGCGCTCTTATCTAATTAATTTATTAAAATATCAAATAATTAATATAGTGATAATAGTTCTTTTTATATCATACTAGACAAAAACTTGTATAAGAACGCCATGACCCGTCTCATAGTAGAGACTGGTCATTTTTGACCCATGACCCGGACCCACGACCTGCGGTTAATTTTTTTTTTTTTTTGTGTGTTTTTCATTTTGCCAAAATTAATAGTTACTATAACTAAATGTAACAAACGTGTTACATATATGTAACAGTTCGTATACATAAAAATAATACATATATACAGAAAAGTAACAATGTTTTCTTTATGTTTCTTCATTTGCCATAAGTAATACTTATTATAACTAAAATGTAACGAACGTGTTACTTATATGTAGGGATGACAACGGGTCAGGTTTGGGGCGGGTTTCGTCAAAACCGAGCCCGACTCTAATGTCAAAAGGAGTGACACCAACCCGACCCGTCCTGAAGACAAGGAAACCCGAATCCAACCCGACCCGACGCTTATAAACTTATAAAATTTTAATCTCATATTTTTTTGGGCTCAATCTATGTATAAGCTTAAATTTTAATTAGTTATAAAAATTAGTTTAAAATCATCAAACCTCACTATAAAAACAACTATAAAAATAAATTGAACATATAATATGATTAACTAACATAATATCTTGACTTTGTACATGAGGGTGCGGATCGGGTCGGATCACGACGGGTCAATGTCAAAACCTGAACCCGACCCTAACTCGCTCGGGTCATGAAATTTGCAAACCGAACCCTACTTTTCGGGGCGGATCACCTTCGGGTTCGGTCAAATTGCCATCCGTACTTATATGTAACGGTGTTTATACATAATTGTAACACGTATGTATAAAAAGAGTAATAATTCAACCATTTACACTTTAGAACTAAAAACACTTGTGTTAGTAACATTGTAAAAATAAGAAGGTAACAATTTTTATAAATGAATGTTACATTTTACTTGTATAATAACATTGTAAAACAATTACGTTTACTTGTATAATAATATATCCAGTGGTGTATCCAGGATTTGAGGTGAGGGTGTGCAATATAAAAATGCATCAGGAAGGACATCGGGCATAAGAATACTATACTTGTATTTAACACTTCTAATGAAACACTCAAAATGAAAATATTTCTCATAATTAGTATTCTAATAAAACACTCAAAATGAAAAAAAATCCAGTATGTCTGTTCTTCTGCATGCCTTATTTTTCTAGCTTTTTTTCTTATTATTGTTTTATGTATAGCACTCTGCCCCCCTCTTCTTTCAAAAATAACAACTTACACCCCTAAAGTTTTTTTTTTGTTTTTTTTTTTTTTAATAACTACTCGGTAATTTTTTTTGGAAAATCCAGGGTGTGCATCTGCCCACCCTGGTTACATACTAGATCCGCCCCTGAATATATCAATATGTTTTCAAATAATAAGTTATAATGAGTTCAATTTATCATGATACATGCAAAAGTATTACATTATCTATAAAAATCTGTCACAATTTCATCTACTAAAGTGTTACATTTACTTGTAAAAATAATTACATTTTTGTATATAAGTTGTTATTATTCAAATGTTACTTTCTTTCAAAAAATAAAAAATACTCAAAAAAAAAAAAAAAACTGCAAAACCACTATTACATTTCAGTATAACGATAATCACATTTAGTTATTGTTAGTGTTACACGTATTTATAGTTAGTATTACAGTTGAAAGATGAGTAAAATGAGTTTTTTTTTTTTTTTTTTTAAAACTGGTGTTACGTTTACTTATAAACAATGTTAGCTTTATAAGTAACACAGTTGTTACATTTAGTTAAATTGAGTATTACTTTTGGGAAATGAAAAAAACTGCCAAAAAGAAAATATAAAAACAAAAAAAATCGTTTTTTTTTTTCTGGAAAATAAATAAAACAAAAATAAAATTTTATGGGTCGCTGCCACGTGACAGATTTTGAGTAGAGCATGAGTTGGGATTCTATGTTTCACGGAGAATGTTGCACACAGGTCATGAGTCGACACGTCTCTTCTATGAAACGGATCTAGGTGTGGTAATAAGAAACCACCTCATCATCATGATTTTTTTCTCAAATAATTCCCTTATTTCTAAGTATTTACCAAAGTATCACCTTTTTCAAAGTATGTACCAAAATGACCAACTTTGAAGTAATTCGCTTCTAGAAAAAGCGAATTAAGTAATTCGCTAATGCCAAAAGCGAATTACTCTTTGACCAGATTAGGCGCGCTTTGCATTACGGGGTTAATTAAGGTTAAGATAATTCGTTTCCTGTAGTAGCGAATTACATTAATTCGCTTTTTCAAGTAGCGAATTATATTAAACCCACACAATAAGATAAGGTTTCAGTATGTGCTGCTCATTATATCTCCATCTTATCTGAATATAGAGAGAGAAAGAAGAAGGGACGCAAAGAGGAGAGGATTTTGCAAATCCATTTCTTGAAATACTCAGATCAAGCAAAAAGGTACACCAAGATCTCTATCTATATGTCATTTTTGTGTTTGATGTTATTTATTTTAGGTTTTTTAGTGAATTTGTAGAGAGGAATGATAAATTTAAGATTTTGACTGTTATTATCATTTTCTAGGGTTCTAGGGTATCGATGAGTGGGTTACCGCTTATTTTCATGTGCTACTGGGGAGGGGATGATGAAGATCCATTTAATGGTCCTCTTTTTGAAAAAGGACCAAAATTTGGTCTTAGAGCGATACATAGATGGACTTACACTGAGTTGATTGATCAGTTGTATGAACATATTGGGGTAGATCGAACAAGATTTCAGCTGGAAGTTATTTGTAGGTTTCCTCATTCCTTTGACCATGGAATTGCAAATTACTTTCCATTTCACATCCAAAACGATAATGGTGTGGCGTTAATGTTTGATGTTAATGCTCAATTTGGTGGGTTGAGTAACTTACAGTTGTATATTATCATGAAGGCTATTGAGGTGTTTGATATCCGTGGGGGTGGGACTGATATTGGTTATAATCAAGAGACGAATGAACGTTATGCAGAGGCAGAGACACTTTATGTGAATTCGCAGAGTTACAACCGAGAGCCTGACGAGAGTCCAAGTACAGAGACATTCTATGATAATTCGCAGAGTTACAACCGAGAGCCTGACGAGGGTCCAAGTAACCAGAGACCGCGTCGTAGACGAGTGCCACGTGAGGATGTTCCGGCTGATGATGATGTTTTAGATGAAGATGATGAAGATGATGAAGACTATGATGCACAAATAGATAGTTTGTTGTTTCCTGATGATGATGATGATGATGATGATGAAGAAAACAGCACCGGTAGTGAGATTAGCGAGGGTGACGATGGGCCGAATGATGGGATTGAATCAGATTTAGTAGCGTACGAAAGGAGAGAGAATCGAATGCATGAGAGAGCAGACTATCCTCTTTATCATGATATTGGAGAAGAAGTTGATGTGATTGCTGTTAATAATCAATGTAGTTTTCCGATATGGGATGGAGAGAAGGGTGGATTGGCTAAAGGGATACGATTTTCTAAGAAGATTGAGGTGCAATATGAGATAAAGAAGTATCACATACATTCCAATCGACGTTTTAAGGTAAGAAAGAGCACACTCCGAACGTGGGCCATTGAGTGTTTGTTGAAAGACTATCCATGCCCTTTTTATGCTCGTGTGAGTCAGAAGAAGATAGGATATTGGGAAGTGACCAAGTATAAAGGCCCTCATTGTTGTTTGTATTCTGGACTTAGTCTTGATCACCCCAACTTGGATGCTAAGTTTATTGGTTGGCATATTCTCCATAAGGTCAAGGCTGATTCTGATTTGAATGTTCAAGTTATTATTGCAGATATAAATGAGAAATACGGTAGGACAATTTCTTACAAGAAGGCATGGTGTGGGAAACAAAAGGCCATTGGCTCAGTGTTTGGAGACTGGAAGGAATCTTATGCTCGGTTACCTCGTGTCCTAGGTGCTATTCAGAAATACAATCCTGGAACTATTGTTGAGTATTATAATCCTCCTCCACCTGGTGTATATAAAAAGTTTGATCGTGTTTTCTGGGCATTCGGGCCTTGTATTCAAGCTTTCACTCATTGTAGGCCTGTCGTGTCTGTTGATGGAACGTTCTTACATGGACGTTATAAAGGGGTGATACTCATTGCTATGGGTGTTGACGCCAACGACAACATCGTTCCTCTTGCTTTTGCTATTGTTGAAAAAGAGGACCATGTTCTCTGGAGTTGGTTTTTACGCCTTGTTTGTCAACATATTATCAAGGGTCGTGAGGTATGCTTACTTTCTGATCGTCATAATGGCATTCTTGCTACAGTTGCAGAAGATACTTGGTGGCCAAATGTGCATCATCGATATTGCTTGAGGCATATGAGAGCAAATTTTCTGAAGAAGCATCATGGTAGTGATTTGAAGCGTCTGTTCTGGGTTGCTGGTTGTGCTCACCAAGATAGAAAATTGAAAAATACTTTAGAGTTGATCCGTTTAGTTGACCCAGAAGCCATCAAGTGGTTTGAGCATATAGATAAGAAGAAGTGGACACTGGCGCATGATGGTGGTTATAGATATGGTATTATGACTACGAACTTATCTGAGGTCTTTAATGGGGTCATGAAAGGATCACGTGGTATGCCAATAACAGCTATTGTTGAGACTTCTTTCTACCGTTGTGTGGAATACTTTCACAGCAGACTGGGGTTTGCAATGAATGCATTAGGGGGTGTTACTAATAACCCTAATGCACTATACAAATTTAGCCAAAGGATCCATCGTCGATACAACTACAACACCAAAAAGGCTGGGTCACACCATGTTCGACCGTTCAACGTAAATAACAGGGGAGTGTTTCAAGTGACAACCGGACGTCGTGGTGAAAAAGGTGGAAATACTCAAATTGTGAGATTTGATGAGCGTACATGCACATGTGGAAAATGGGTCGCATATCACTTGCCGTGTTCCCATGCAATTGCATGTTGCACATTCATGAATGTCGATGGTCGTAGTTACGTTGATCAATTTTACACTCTCGGGTCATACTACAAAACATGGTCAGGGACTTTTGAACCATTGCAGCATGAGGACTATTGGAATGTGGATGGTCGGGTGCCAATATTTGAACCAAATGATATGCTTCGACGCGATGCAAAGCAGGGACGACCACAATCAAGACGGCTTCGAAATAGTATGGACTGGCAATCTGGAAAACGAATAATCCATTGTTCAACTTGTAAGAAGGAAGGACACACGTGCCGGAGGTGTCCAACTAACAGGGAATAGATTTGAATTTGGTCAAATTCCACGTCATTTCAATGGGATTATGTTGTAAGATATTTATCTTGTGTCTGTCTTTCATTTGTAGTGCTAATGAACTTGTATTGTTGTAAGATATTTGAATTGTGTTTGTTCTATCATTTGTAGTACTAATGACTTTGTATTGTTGTAAGATATTTGAATTGTGTTTGTTCTATCATTTGTAGTGCTAATGACTTTGTATTGTTGTAAGATATTTGAATTGTGTTTGTTCTATCATTTGTAGTGCTAATGACTTTGTATTGTTGTAAGATATTTGAATTGTGTTTGTTCTATCATTTGTAGTGCTAATGACTTTGTATTGTTGTAAGATATTTGAATTGTGTTTGTTCTATCATTTGTAGGAAATATAACATAAATCCAAAAAATTCAGTGACCACATCCCGGTCACATAGGAAATTAAACATAAATCCAAATATTACATGTCCAACAAATTAACTTAACAATCGTTAGGGAATACCTTAAAAACATTGGAAAGTGTAATGTTGAGTACTTTTTTTGAGCGTGCGAGGGCGAAGACAACAACCTAATATCATCAACAAAACAAAATATTTAGAACAAAATGTTAAGGAAAATATCCTTAGGGAGTGTAATGTTAAGGAAAATATTTCATACCTGCTTAAGAATCAGAACATCACCAACATCTATGTCACTTCCATACTCACTTCCGTTAAGCACTTTGGGGCCAATGATAGATTCAATTGTATCAGTAGGATCCTTTAAAGTCACCTTAAGAGAGCCAGTATCTTGTGGTGTGCACTCCGTGACAACAACAACAACCTGTAGTAGTAACCAAAAAAATAACGACCAATTATTTTTAAATATTAACCTTAAAAATCAATAATATTGATATCATACCTGATCCACCCTATCATAGTTATGGCATTTCTCCTTGATGGCCTTCAACGGATAATATGTACCCTCTGCAGTGAGATAGTCCATTGCAGATAGCCAAGGTCTGCGCTGGAAATGATCATCCTCCACCGGCTCTTCAAGCTTTCTCCTTATGGCCTCTTGGGTCGACTGAGGGGGTCCCTGAGAGACATGAGCTTTTCCGGAGTGATACCGACGTACGGCGGCCTGTGCGACACCAGCGGGACCAGGCACATTATGAGGTGGTGGAGATTCTAACTCTTGTTTGATCTGAGAGAGATTAGATTGAGGATTGGAGGTTTGACCGGGATGACCGGGAAGAGGTTGTCGTCCACGATACCAGCGGGGGAGTGATGGATCCATCTGTGTCAATTAAATTACATAATAATTACTCCTTACATAATATCTAGTACAAATTAAATACTAAGCTTTGACCAACCATAACTCATTCAATTTAAGTCCAAATTAACCAAATAAACTTCCTAAAGAGAGATCATACAGAGTACAACAAAGTTTGTTTTAGCACTTTTCGTCAAATCCTAGTCTAATTATGTCAAAAAGAGCCTTCAAAATCAACAAAAAATTAAGATTTTGATTAAATACTAAGCTTTGACCAACCATAACTCATTCAATTTAAGTCCAAATTAACCAAATAAACTTCCTAAAGAGAGATCATACAGAGTACAACAAAGTTTGTTTTAGCACTTTTCGTCAAATCCTAGTCTAATTATGTCAAAAAGAGCCTTCAAAATCAACAAAAAATTAAGATTTTGATTAAATACTAAGCTTTGACCAACCATAACTCATTCAATTTAAGTCCAAATTAACCAAATAAACTGCCTAAAGAGAGATCATACAGAGTACAACAAAGTTTGTTTTAGCACTTTTCGTCAAATCCTAGTCTAATTATGTCAAAAACAGCCTTCAAAATCAACAAAAAATTAAGATTTTGATTAAATACTAAGCTTTGACCAACCATAACTCATTCAATTTAAGTCCAAATTAACCAAATAAACTGCCTAAAGAGAGATCATACAGAGTACAACAAAGTTTGTTTTAGCACTTTTCGTCAAATCCTAGTCTAATTATGTCAAAAACAGCCTTCAAAATCAACAAAAAATTAAGATTTTGATTAAATACTAAGCTTTGACCAACCATAACTCATTCAATTTAAGTCCAAATTAACCAAATAAACTTCCTAAAGAGAGATCATACAGAGTACAACAAAGTTTGTTTTAGCACTTTTCGTCAAATCCTAGTCTAATTATGTCAAAAACAGCCTTCAAAATCAACAAAAATTAAGATTTTGATTAAATACTAATCTTTGACCAACCATAACTCATTCAATTTAAGTCCAAATTAACCAAATAAACTTCCTAAAGAGAGATCATACAGAGTACAACAAAGTTTGTTTTAACACTTTTCGTCAAATCCTAGTCTAATTATGTCAAAAACAGCTTTCAAAATCAATAAGGTTAAGATCAAAGAATTTGAACCGAAATAAACAGTATTCTTATATAACAAAAGAAGACTTACATGTAGTCAAATGAGCGAAGAAATGTAGGATTTCACTAAGAAAATCGCCTGAATCGCCTGAGAAGAGAGGGGGTGATGGTTTTGTGTACTGTCTTCTGCAAATGTATGGTGGGTGTATTTAATCTGTTTTAAGTGTAATTCGCTACTGCAAGTAGCGAATTATGCTTTTGCATAATTCGCTAGACCTGGAAGCGAATTATACCAGAAGCATAATTCGCTACACCCGGAAGCGAATTATACCAGACTGCCCAAACAACAGATTCAAGCTTTCTGGCACTCCACCTGCAAACAAAACCGAATATACCAGCAAACACAATCAACATAAAACTGATTTATTTGTTTGAACTGAAACAATACTTTTTTACCAGCAAACACAAATCAAAATTGCAACCCTTGTTAACTGCAACCCTTGTCCAGAATTTAAATAGAAGCAACAACAACTAAAAAAAAAGTTCTCGACCTAATGATCACATCCCGATCATATAAGAGTACTAATAATGTTAAAAATAAATCAGTGGTCAATAGTCAGAAGGAGTAAACCTATTTGTAGGATTTCTTGTCCTAGACCCAAGCCTAGGCAATGGCCTAGACGGGGTAGCAAAAAGATTAGAAGGCCCGGCTTGTCCAAATGGCGGAGGAATAGGTGGTCGAGCAGTAGACTGAGTTGATGCCGGAGGAGGAGGGTAAGACTGATCATCATCTGAATCCCCATCCTCACCAAATGGTAGAATAGGTGGATAATGAGGTGTCCCTCCCATACCCATTCCCCCTCCCCACCCCCTCCCATTCCCCCTCCCCATCCCTGTGCATGACTGCCCCATCCCCCCTCACCACCATGTGAAGATCCCTCCCCTTGTCCACTACTATGACCCCATCCCTGTGCATGACTGCCCCATCCCCCCTCACCACCATGTGAAGATCCCTCCCCTTGTCCACTACTATGACCCCATCCCTGTGCATGACTGCCCCATCCCCCCTCACCACCATGTGAAGATCCCTCCCCTTGTCCGCTACTATGACCCCATCCCTGTGAATATCTGCCCCATCGCCCCTCCCCCAGATCATCACCCTCACCATGTCCCTGATCTCCCTGATGTCCTTCCCCCTCCCCCCCACCATGTCCCTGATCATCACCCTCATGTCCCTCAGCCTCACCCTGTCCCTGATGTCCCTCTCCCTCCCCCTCCCCATGTCCCTGATCATCCACACGACGACGACGACGAGGACGTTGTCTCTGACCCTCATCTTCATGGGTACGGTCAACCGGTGATGGAGGAGGTTGACCCAGAAGTCGTCCTTCCTCTCTAATATGGGTCAGGGCATGTGTGATGATGTGTCGCGTTTGAAGTCGAGACTGGTCCGGTCCTTGCTCAATAATTGCTTGTTCATTAACGACATATAAACGTTGGAAGCTTTGAATCTGAAAAAAAAATATTCAGAAAAACGTCATTTATTCTGGTACCCACCATCCTTACTGAAAAGGAATTAGAAACTCACCATCCCTTCTGTGAGGCTAGCATGTGACCGGTACCCCACATCCTCTACATGAGCAGGATTGTGAATCAACAAACGTGTGATGCTTTTGTACCTTTTGAAAAAAATGTTAAAAATATTAAAAATTTGTGGTGCAAAGAAAGGAATAAATGTCAACTATAAAATTTATTCCGGGATAGAGAGAGTATACAAAAAACAATAGACACTCACCAAAGCATGTACTCATGTGTATATGCATAGTCCATATCCACCTCGTCCTCTGACCTAGGAACCACATTGAACAAACGTGCTTCCCATTGTTGAATATAGGCGGCATGGTCATCCACCCAACTTATTCTGGGTCTACTCCGTCTATCAATCTGATGCAATCTAACATCAGTGTCAACTGGCCCAGGGATGAACTGGCGCATGCCAAACTGGCGCATAACTCGATCAGGCAGGTGCAACTCCACCCTCTCGAAACATATAAGAGGCGACCTCGTCCTCCAAACATCCTCCCCCTGCAAGCAATACCCTGGAGCAACACGCTCTCCATATGGCTCCCACACAACCTGATCCGCAGTCAAACTATATAACGCATCCCTATAGCCGCGCAGGTTATGTCTAGTCACATAACCAAACGATAACGCCCCTCGCCATCTGAAATTGAAAATCAAAGAAAATTATACTCCAAAAGCGTAAAAAAAATATATCAATTCATTGATAAGTAGTTGTCCTATCATACCTAGCCCCCAAAGGGTCATCTACATCTGCCCCAAATACAGCGCCTAACGACCGCGGCTGGGTACACCTCAATCTCTCCCATGCCCAAATCTGTTCAAAAATCAACATCAATATTTATAAATATATCAATATATATAAATCTATACTATAAAATGATATGGTGCACATGTATACTATATTTAAATAGTCATACCTGCACAATCGGCATGAATCCTCCACACTGACTAGTCTGGGGGGAAGTCGCCTTGCAAAGCTCTCGATAAAGGATGGCCAACGCAGCACTGCCCCAGCTATAAGATCCTACAACATCGATGTCTCTAAGAAGTGGCAAATATATGAGCTTCACCTTCGAATTACTGCGATCTGCCAAGATATATGACCCCAATAATGCCAAGATATAGGCACGTGTGTACCTATCAATATCCGCTACTGTGGCATGTTCTCCCAAATTAAGATTCAAGATATGCTCCTTAAGCCACTTGAGATTCAACATCCCCGTCTTCAAGTTCGGGGGACCAGGTCTGACACCTAACAACTCAAAACACAAATCAGCCCACTGGGCGTCTGTCATATATGTCTGATAGCCCGTGACGGGCAATCCATCTATCGGCAAACCCATCAATAGACCCACATCCTGCAGCGTAATCGTCATCTCACCAACAGGTAGATGGAAAGTGTGGGTCTTCGGGCGCCACCGCTCGACCAACGCCTCAAATAAAGCACAGTCATATTTCTTCATCTCCCCCATCCTGTAAACTCCGTAAAACCCCGCAACCCTTAATCTGTTCACAACCCTTCCATCTATATTTGTCGGGGGCTTTGGACCATGTCGAAACGATATACTACAAACCTCTTCACCAGCCCATAGTTGAGAAGATCTATGGGAACCCTGTAACGTCAGCACCGTCCGGTTCAAAGGACCCGGATCTACAAACGGCTCATTTACATCCATCTGTAACAATAAAAACCCACGATTAGTTGGAAAGTGTGGGACAAAGGGAGTGTTAATTTTCAAACAGGTTAATCAATCACTTGATTAACTGAGATAGCAACACAACACAAAGTCCTTCCCTAATTGAATCCATGTTTGCTTTACTGATAATAGGCTTCAAATAAAAATCAATCACATTTTTTGCATTAATTTTTCAGTACAAAAATAATTTTCATACTTTCAAAGAAAAACTACAAATTAAAATCATCAAAATCCCATTTCAAAATCATCAAAATCCCCTCTCAAAACAGCCCCAATTTCAAACCAAATTTTGAAATCAACCATGCAAATACCACACATTCAATATAATTGTACAAAAACCAAATCATAAACGCTACTTAAACTCAATAACCAGTCGACAATCACCCACGAAATTGAACCAAAAATGGCAAAATCCCAACCAATTCATATATATATTTTGCTAAAAATAAAGAAATACTTACATTTTATATTAGGAACGGGGAATGACACAACTTCGAATTGAGAAAACCCCTAACCAGTCGACAATCACACCAGGTCAATCGCCCAGATATCGCCCTCTCAAACTCTCTGTGTTCGTTTGTAATGAAGTGAACTGAACTGAGGGAGAGCCCATTTTTTTAACCTAATACGCTTCCGCAAAAAGCGAAATCATTTAAACTTATTTCGCTTCTTGAAGAAGCGAATTACCGGCATAAATCGCTAGTACAGGAAGCGAATTAGGTTAACCTTAATTAACGCCCTAATGCAAAAATCTGGTCAAAGAGTAATTCGCTTTTGGCATTAGCGAATTAGTTAATTCGCTTTTCCTAGTAGCGAATTACCTCAAAGTTGGTCATTCTGGTACATACTTTGAAAAAGGTGATACTATGGTAAATACTTATGAAAAAGGGAATTATTTGAGAAAAAATCTCATCATCATACTATGAGTTTTATTTTAAAATATCAGTTTAAATTTTTGGGATTTTTCCCCTAGGGCCCTCCAAACTTAAATGTTATTCCATTTAAAAGAGAGGCTCTTTCCAAATCCCAAATAAGGAGTTCTCATAAGATGCTAATTCCACATACACCCCTCATTCTCGTTGACCAGTCAAATATAATAGCTAAATACCGAAACTACCCTCGCCCCACAAACAAAACAAACCCTCCCCTCTCCTCCCATTTTTAATTCACGCCCCTCTCTCTTTGTAACAGGCACACACTCGTTCGTTCTCTCTCTCCAAACACTCACAGATGGCTCATCTTCTCCAGCGACATCAACGACGGCGACGGCGCTTCCAAGTCCAGCTACTCCTCCGTCAAATACCGACGCCGATCACCGCCTTCGTTCGTCATACACACGCATGCATCTCCCCCTCTCCTTATTGCTCATAAGCCCTAGCCCTAATTTGAGATAAAGCGCCGTCACAGATCCAGATTCTAAGCACCGGCGACTTCTCCGTTCATCTCTTTCCGATTTGTCTCTCTCAGATCTGTAGCAGGTGAAGTCATCGCCGACGTCAGATTTGGCTCCAACTCCGTCAGATTTGAAGTGATTATGAAGGGACATGGTCAGATTCAAAATCTGGGCATGGCTGTGCTTACGGGCATCATTGCGTAGCACATTCTAGTTGTGATTCCTACTATTGAGGTCTGATTACACCCCAAATCGATTAAATGCTCTGTTTCCTAGTCGTAAGAATGTCTATAAAATAAAAATATAAAATGCATCAAGGTCTCAGAACTTGCAGTTTGTCTATGGATGGTTGTATAGTAAAATTATTTGGAAATTACTTTAGCAGTTCCTTAGCATTTCCTTCTGTTTTTTGCTTCTTATTGCAATTCTTTCTGCCTTTAAACTGCTAATACATAATGCTGGCTTAGCACAAGCAATATTGCATTTGCTATTTGTGTATATGCTGATATGTGGTAAAAATTTGGTGCTCCCCAATCCCCAAATATTTTATTGATCTTTGATGTGGATTTAGTACAGAAAATGGAAGAAACAAATGCAGAGAATTGTCGATTGATTGTTAATGCAAAAGCTCATTGTAGACACAATGAGATTGTGTCCAGAAATGCCTTTTGTTTTTGTTTTTCTTTTTTTTTTGAAAATTGGTAATACTGTTTTTTTTATTTGAACAAAGTAAATTGATCTTATTGTTAAAAAATGACTCTTATACCATTGGTATAAGTTTTATATATACACTAATTATAATAAGAGTTCGACCGGGTTTAACCAAATAATATTAGATTTTTTTTTTAATAATGAAGAAAAGTAAAAAAAACATGACTCTTTTACTTTAATTATAAGATGTAGACATGTTTAATGTGTCAGTTATAAGAGTTGACTGCTGTTTGACCGAATATGAAAGTCAATATTAATAAATTATTATTAACTTTTTTACTAAAAAAATGAAAAAAATGATTTTTTTACTCTTATATGTTAATTATAAAAGGTGGACAAGTCTTATGTGTCGGTTATAATAGTTGACTGCTATGTTGACCGAATATAAAAGTCAACATTAATTAAACATTAATATTTTAAAATTATTTTGTGAAAAAATGTGAAAAATGACTTTTATACTTCAATCATAAGAAGAGAATTGGTCTTATACATTAAGTATACGAGTTTAAACGAGATTTGACCAAATAGTAATATTTTTTATTAAAAAAAAGGAAAAAAGTGAAAAAATCAACTCTTATATGTTAATTGTTGGTCTTATATGTCAGTTATAAGAGTTTGACCGAATAATATATTTTTTTTTCTTAAAAGTTGAAAAAATCAACTCTTATATGTTAATTATTGGTCTTATATGTCATTTATAAGAGTTTGACCGAGATTTGACTGAATAATATTATATTTTTTTCTTAAAAGTTGAAAAAAGTGAAAAAATCGACTCTTATATGTTAATTGTTGGTCTTATATGTCATTTATAATAGAGTGACCGAGATTTGACCGAATAATATTATGTTTTTTTCTTAAAAGTTGAAAAAAGTGAAAAAATCGACTCTTATATGTTAATTGTTGGTCTTATATGTCAGTTATAAGAGTTTGACTGTTGTTTGACCATATTTGACCAAATAATATTATTATTTTTCTAAAAAAATGAAAAAAATGATTTTTTTTACTCTTATATATTAATTATGTGTCAGTTATAAGAGTTTGACTATGATTTGACCCAAAAAGTAAGGGTGAGAGGAGATATGAGGGCATTTTAGTCATCTTACATCTTTTTGCAAGTGAGGGGTGTCTCTGGTATTAGTGATCTGTTGAGTCCTTATTTAGAATATAAGTTGGTAGTGAGGGCCCCTAGAGTCCAAAACCCTAAATTTTTCTCTCAATCTCTCTTCTAAATAATATAGGCACGCTATTCTTGCTGGATATTACAGAGATCATTAGAACTTGTCTATAAATTAAAAATCTTGTGCAAAATATAAGAAAAGTTCTCCTCTGATCCTTTTGGGGAAAAAAAAAATTCTCTACTGATAGGATCTAAAAGTAAGGAACTAAAAGAAAAATTGATTGGGTGGGTGATCTTAATTAGAGGAACAATTTGCTATTATACACCCCATCTATTAACACAATAAGGTGATATCATGATATGTATATCGGATTTGGAACATATGCTATGCAGTCGGATTATATTAACGTTTTAAATTTTTATTTAAGACATAATTGATGTACTATATATCATATAACTCATATGGGTAAATATAAAGTAAAAAAAAAAATCTCACAAAACTTAGCTCACAAAAAAATGTATCAAGATTTTATTAGTGTTTTTAATTAGAGTGTGACGGGTCCACAATCAATGTAACCAATAAAATATCGCCACCTCATTTTGTATCCATCATTTTGTACAACCAGACTGTACAACAGGCTATAATTAAACACTTAAGCTTAATTTTAAGTTAAGTTTTCGTGATGCAATATTGTGAAGATATCCGTACGGACAAGTCAACATAGTTTATTTTGTTAAGAATTGTTATGCGTTTATTGTGTGATTTCTTTCATTATCACTTATTTATTTCCTTAGTTAGCATGATCTCTGTGTAACTATATATTTGGTGTATCAATAACTAAGACGGTAGACAATTGAAACTGATAGAATATATCCATAGACTTAGGGATATATTGTACATTGTATATAGTTGTATAGAGATAGAGATCTTAATTGATATTGATTTACTTTCCCTGATTGTCTATCTTGTATTCCAAGAATATGTGATAAGCTAGGACTCTTGTACTTATTTAAACTGTTTGTGTATTAACAATTTTCCAAGGAAAATATTCTCTTAGATGGTATCACGAGTTTAGGTTTCATTTTTTCCGCTGCGCCTAACAACTTCTATCACCGTCTTTTGTTTTCTTCTCCTTCGTCATTCTCCATCTACAATGACTTCCAAATCCTCCTTCCACCCTGCCCTGGCCGTGTCTAACTTCGTAACAATATCTCGATCACCTTGTAACTCGAGAATAGGCAATACGTGACATGGGCATAAGTTTTTCATGTCCATGCTCGATCTTGCAAGGTGCTTCATCATATTGTTTGCTCGGCGAAGGGAAAGGAGAAGGTACCAACCACGGATGCGGAAATCGATCTGTGGGACACCTTGGACTCCACCGTCCTCGGGTGGATTTACTCCACAATCTCCGATGATCTCCTTAATATCATCCTTGAACCTGGTTGTACGGCAATGGCCACATGGGATCACCTTCTTGATATCTTTCAAGATAACCAGAACTCTAGGGCGGTCACACTTGAACAAGACTTCTCTCGCACCCTCATGGAGTCATTTCCGAATGCCTCCGCCTATTGTCAACATCTGAAGACCCTTGCAGATCAGTTGAAGAATGTGAACTCTTCTCTAAATGAACCCTAGTTTGTGTTCCTTCATGGTATCAGAGCTCTGGTTATCGCAAGGTCAGAGGTTCGAATCCTTCCGCCTACATATTATTACCCGGATTATTGAGTGCTAAAAGTTGCACTATGTTGATGCCCGATAAGTGGCATGTTTATTAATCTCTCCACGTGTGTCACCGAGTCACACGTGATGGGGAGTATTAAGGCTTGATATTTACATTGTGGGTACCCTCTCTATCACCTTAAGTTTTAGAGGAGTTGGTTACTTTAACATAAGAAACTGTTAATATTTCAAATTGGATAAACCGAAATTTTCTTTTTTAATATGTCTGATCTTAACTAATCAAGTAACAGTTTTGAAGAAAACTTTGAAATGATCATCTCAAAGTGCAATGATGATTTAGGGTCATTGAACCTTTCTAGTCTGCACCTCTTATGAACCTTGATGGCTATCCATTTGATAAATTCGGGCAACACTTACACACACGAGCAGAAAACAGTTTCTGAAAAGAGTTTGCAGCGGCAAACAAACACAAGAATTGTTTTTCTCAAGATATATAAATTATATATCTCGAGAGGTGCCTCAAAAGGCGAGACCTTCACTAATAATTTGAATTGTAAGTACAAGGCCGAGAGTTCCCTATCGCTATTACAATTTGAGCTCTATGGAACGACTAAGACTATACACGAGACCCTATCCTAACCAAGACAAACTTATAATCGGAGATTACAAGAATGGAATATGTTTGGGAAGACGGGGTTTATCGGAACCAAGGAGTGTATAGGCTTTCTTGTGCAAGGATGTGTGTTGTAGTGTTGGTTACTTCAATCTTCATCCTCCTTGCTATTTATAGGCTTGAAGTACTTGGGGAATACTCCAAAAATGGCTGGGAGAGTTGATAAAAACATGGAGGAGTGGTGGAGTGGAGTGGCCGAGGGAGTTTATTCTCCACATTTCCTAAATTGTAGGAACCAATTCTTTGTGCCCAAGTTCTTGCTTAGCCCTCTTGTACCTTCGAGTTGTGGATGCCTTGTACTTTCTTGATCAATACTCAGCTCTTTGAATGGGTCAAATCCCACGTTTTTCTTGTTTCTTCAATTCCCACATGTTTATGAATAAAATCCCTTTTATCCATAAAATATTCTTTCACATTCCTTGCAATATTCTAGCATAATATACCTGATTAATGGACCAACAATAAACAAAATTCTTGCAAACATATTAGATGTTAGTACAAAAATAATCCATGAAGATAATGTTCATGTTGGGTATGCCCACTTATATCTCAGCTTCAATGTAATAGGATTGATTAGATTTGATTGATCCATCACCTAAGTTTTATTTCATGGACTTTAGACCCATATGTAAGAAGTATTTATACTTCATTTTTTAGGTAGTCCATTGTGATAGAATAGGCTTTGAAACAGGGCTAGAATATCAAGATTCAAGAAAATCACAAGTTTGAGCCAAGATCACGCGCCATGCGCCTTTAAGCTCATGCTCCTACGCGCCCCCTTTGGCGCGCGCGCAATGTGTTACGCGCCTCCTTCGCTCACGCGCCTCACTGGTCAGTGAATTAAACACTTGGTGATTTAATGAAGACTTGAAGACGAGAAGAAATTCAAACTACGCAAATGATCCAACGGTGGTGAAATAACACGTATGCGCCCGCATCTAATAACATCTGTCCAAAACGGTCATATTGGTGTTATGTGTCTAACGGCTATAAAGGACATGTGCTCCACTCAACGAGTGACACCCCATCCGTCCTTTACTCTGACTCACCAAGGATTTCCAACGACTAGTTTTTAGGATTTCACTATAAATACCCCATAACTTCATTAATTTGAAGTTGCTGAGTTATTATTGAGTATTGCTAAGAAATCTGAATTTCTCTCTCAAGCAACATTTGAAGATTTGAAGATTGCCCTTTGAATTCTCAGATTCCTCAAGAACATCTTCATACCTTCATCCTTAGCCCAGATCTTCAAGCCAAAACACTTTAGTTTTCTTGTGCTCTAAATCATAAAGATCTAAAGAGCCTTGAATCTAAATTCACACACGCACCTCTTTGAGTTTGATCAATTAGATCTTTCTCAACGAGATACACTGGTTTTGTTTAGGATTTGTTCTTTCATAGAACATAGATCTTTGAGTTAGTTTGAGCTTAATTCATTGTAATTTGTAACTCACTCATATAATAAGATCTCCATTAGAAATCCAAGACTAACCATCTTGGTAGAGGACGTAGATCATTTTACCGATCGAACCTCTCCAAATAGCGCGTACTTATATCTTGTCATTTACTTTCAAGTTTATATTATTACTCACTATTTGCTTGTTACTCATTGTAGATTGATTGATTGAATTGTGTTGCGTTTGTTATATCATCTGCCTTAGTTCCCTCTTTCACTCACTTTGAGCCAAAATACTTAGAGTGTGTGTGCGCCCCCTTTATCACTATTTGCGCCTATTTACTTAACTAAATTTCCGCTGTGCATTTCACTCACTCACTTAGGCGCATCTCATAACGCTTAGTTGATAAAGTGCGCATTTGCAATTGAGTTTTTCAAGGGTACGAAAAGAATTTCAAAATAGCTATTCACCCCCTCTAGCTATTTTTCATACCCTTGTTGCCCTTTGGGACCAACAAGTGGTATCAGAGCAAACACCTTTATAAAACTTCTTTTTGTTTTTCAAGCTTAACAGCTTGGGTGCCGATTCTAAATGGCAAACTCAAAACCTATGGCAACTGCAAACTACACTCATGTTCCAGTCTTTGATGAAGATCATTTCGACGTATGGAAATTCAGTATCTTAACTCATCTCAACTCAATCGATGAAAGGCTTCATGACAAGGTGGTATATGGACCTTACATCCCAGTCAAGGCGAATCCAAATCCACGCACCCACGCTGCTCAACCAACCATTCTAAAGCCAAAGGAAGAATGGACTGAAGAAGAAGCAAAAAGAGTTGGAAATGATGGGAAAGCAAGGAATATTCTCCTAAGCACTCTAAGCATGACTATGAAACAACAAGTCATGCATTGTGCTACTGCTAATGAATTATGGGATGCTATTGAAGAGCATATTGAAGGAGACATGGTTTGTAAGGAAAACAAGAAGTATGAAGTGCAAAAGAGATTCAATAATTTCTCTCAACTTCCCGGTGAAAATTTGAGACAAACTTATGAACGCTACTGTGAAATAATCAATCTATGTATTTCACTTGGCATGAAGTTCTCCAACAAGGATTTGAATGTCAATTTCCTCCAAGCTTTTAGCTCAAGATATCTCCACAAATCTAGCGCTCTTGAAGACGCCGGAACTTTGGATGTTTGGACTTTAAGGAACCTTTATGCAAATCTCAAAGTTTACTAACTCAAGCTTCAACGAATCAGTGAAACTGAAGGAAAGTCAAAATCCATTGCTATGTTGGCGTAGAGAGAGGAAGCGCCTTCACCCACGCCTGCGCCTGTGCATACTGAGAAAAGTTCCGATCCCAAAATTTCTATTTCTGAGTTACTAGAAATGGATGATGAAGACTTCGCTTTATTTGTGAAGAGATTCCAGAAATTCAGAAAATTCTCAAAGCCAAACTCAACCAACAAGTATCAAGGATCAACCAGCAAAACTCCACCAAAATTCACAAGGGGCAGCGATTCCAAAAGAAAAGATGACCTCGTTTGTTTTAATTGCAGGAAACCCGAACATTTTGCATCGAGCTGCCCAATTCCAAAATTTGAATATATGCAGAAGAAGAGCATCCACACTCCTAAATTCACTCGCCACAAAGGAATGGTTGCTGAAGAAGAAGCACCAGCAAATGAGCACAACACTTGGATTGAAACAGACTCCGAGGAAAGCGATGAAGATTCCGATGATGGACTCGTGTGCTTAGTTGCAAAACCTGATGATGAAGTGGATGATTATGACTCCGATGATTTTTCAAAAGATGTTCCCGATATGAGAACATTGAACAAACCAATCAAAATTCTGCAGGTCATCAAGAGGCGAACAAGAAGAAAGGACCTAGCATCAATGAGCTCATTCAACAAGGATGTCTTACTCCAGCTCAAAGTGATGGTGGATTACTATTTGCACGATGTGATCTAAGTGCAAGGAACAAGTTGAGAAAAGGAGCTTACATCAGACCTCAAGTTGAACCAACTGCTCCAATCTCCAAAATCAATGATGATGAAGTGATTGCTGAACAAGAAAAGATGTTCAAAAAGGCTGAAAAGGTAATCACTAGATTTATGAAGGAAGCTTTAGCACTATCATGTGATGAAATTTCCCAGCTTAAGACCGAGAAATCTCTTCTTAAATCTGAACTCACCCTCCTTAAGGAGCAGATAAAGAGCATGACTCCTCTTACTGTCAAAAACACTTTTCTAACAGAACAGAACTCTATACTTAAAGTTCAAAACGATGAATTGGTTACTCAAATTACTGATCTTAAAAAGATTACAAATGAGTGGTCTAATTCTCGTGTCACTATGGAGAATATATTTGAGTCCCAAAAAGTCAGTGGTGATAAAGTGGCTTGGGATTCACATCAACTAGTGACAACTTTTAGCGTGATGTCTGTGCTGAAAGAGATAGTGAATTTACTCCTCAACAAACTCGTGAAATTCCTAAGGAGAAACATTCTAGTTCAATGGGTAAAGGACAGGAAAAAGTCAAGAGACAAACATTCCATTATGTCTACCAAACGAAACAATTTGGGAATGCTAAAGGGAAAAATATAGCTACAGATGAATCATCCTCTAGCAAAATAATTCTTGAAACAAGGCGCGCTCCTTTTTGAGTGAACATTATGCGCCTAGGATCCACGCGCCTCATCGCCGTGCGCCTCCTATCCCTATGCGCCCTCCAAGAAAAAGCGCTCCAAAATTTCAAAAGAAGGATTTTGTTAAGGCTAACTCATCTGACCCATCTAAGAATGCAATCCCAAAGAAAAGTAATGAGTTTGTGAAAACTCATGTGATTAGTGGCCTCCATCATTGTTCTATTTGTGATTGTTCTGGACCCAAGGCCGTGGAATCACTTTTGCGATTCACTCCCAATGCCAAAGGACGTAAAAATCCCAAGGTCAAGCAAGAGTGGGTTGTCAAAAGTTTCTAACTCTAGGACCCAAAAAAGAATAAAGGTGTTGGTAGTAGTGCCCTAGGCACGTTTAATAAACGTTGTAATTGTTATCATTTATTTCATATCTATAAAGAGATGTTTTGATTATTATTGTTGTTCATGTTTACTTATAATAATCTCCGTCCCTAGTACTTGTTAAGCACTAGTATAAAGGCTAAATGATCATGAGATGATCATTTTAGATTTATGGGTACTTGTTTGGAACAAGGTACTGGACATGACCCGTTGTATGAGATTTATGTCATGGTCTATGTCGTACATATATCTCATATTAGTTATGTCATTTGAATCCTTAGACATGAAGTTATTATAGTCTTCCACTTGATGAACATTATGTTTGACATATTCAAACGCTACCTTTAACCAGGTAGTTATAAAGGGTATGATTGGCATAATCGGACTTACGTAGGGAAGAGTAATAAGCTAAATGGATTTGTCCCTCTTCGGAGAGATGTAAAGCTTAGGCCTCTCGTAGGAATGATGTTGATGAAAATGTTCGGCCAGACTCAAATGAATTGATTAGATCAATGTCATTTGGATTATCAACATATTCGGAATCGAGAAAGTATTGAACAAAACAAGTTGACTTGTTGACCATGACTTGTGTTCAATGACATCGTGGACAAAGGGATTGTGACATGTTCTAAAGGAATGCAAACTTGTATCTAGTTATACTATTTGGGTAGGTATGACGGTTTGCTAGAACCTAATTATATCTTATGGTTTCATGTTTGAACCCATTGCCAACTTAGTGTAATCCTAGAGGGTCACACACAATAGAACGAATCTTAAATAAGGGCTATATTGGAATATTGAGTCAAAGGACTTTGGAGGAATTTGGAAATTAGGGAAATCTGGGGAAGATGTGCGACCGCACAAAAGGGTTTGGGCGGCCGCACAGCTTGGCTAAAAAAGTACCAGAAACCTTCCAGATAGATGTGTGACCGCACAAGTGTTTTGGGCGGCCGCACACCATGTCGGGACTGGTTTCCTGATTTGATTTGGAAAAGAATTTTGGACGGGTTTAGACACAAGTTTCCTATTTGGAATAGGTCTAACTTGTATATAAACAGCCAAATTCGGGCCAGAACAATTCTAAGCTTTTGTGCAAGTCTCCAAAGAGTTTGAGAGAGTTTTATTTTGTGATAAGATATCCTAGATTGAAGAACAAATTAATACACAAATAAAATTCCATATAGTTCATATTGATTGTGGAAACGTGTTTCACAATTTTGGTCTAGCAACCAAGATCAAGTGTTCTTGATATTCGTTCAAGGTGTGGATACCGCTAGAGGGTGAAGCTTATCATCTTCAAAGTTCGTGTTCTTACTTGTTCGTGATTAAAGCTTCAATTTCTCTACAAAGATCAAAGACCAAATTCAAAGTCATCAAGGGTTAGTTTTCTAGTATTCATATTGCAAGTATTTGATTCAATCACATGAATGGATCTATGGGATTTGGGTTTTCATAAAATTTTAAATGCTATTTTCCGCTGCGCATGTTACTTGGAAACCCAACAGTGGTATCAGAGCCCCGTTCATGTTGATTATTTCAATACTTAGATCATGTTGTGTGTATATAAATTGTTTATGTGCCTAACATGATATGAATATTGGATATGTGATGTTTATGTGTTACATAATTTTATGTGGTTTATTGTTTTACAACTTTAATCGCACTATTGAATCGCACTAAAAATTATGTTGGATTCTGAATTGTTTGATTATTAATTTTGATTGGATCAAAGTTTTAATAATCGGGGAAAACAATTTTGAGACAAATTTTCGAACTTTAGAAATTCTGTCTGATGCTACTGTGCGACCGCACAGAAAATATTGGGCGACCGCACATGTTTGGGCGACCGCACAAATTTTCTTGGGCGGCCGCACAGTTGGTCAGAATCAGATTTAGATTCTGGAATTTTGATGGGGTCCAACCGAATCAATGACAATACCGGCCAGACCTGCTGATCTGGAGCGGGTTTTGGGCAGTTGATTTAGGTGTGGATCTTGGGGTTTGATTTTTGTATTTGTTTTGATCTTGTGATTCTAAGATTGGTTCAAGGTTTGGATGACTAATCTACGTTCATCGAGATTGTGTTTCCCAAACTTGATCGCAATCAAAGTTTCAAAGATAAAACGAAGTTAGAATTATGAAGAGTTCATAATTGCTAAAATTGAGAAACAAAGTTCTTGATTCAAAGATTGGAGATCCATGTGGAATTGTGGATGCAATTGGCCTACGTTCATCGAGACCATCTATTGCTTAGTTTCGGCCACATGGACTACTTTCTTGGTTTCTTGAATTAGTGCGGAATTGTGGATGCCTGATGGCTTAGTTTCGGCTGCACTTCTTGTTGTCTTGATTTGGAAGATGATAACCAAAGTTCAAAGAGTCTCGTCCTAATAATTATAGAGAAACTAATAACACATAAATATTATGCTTAAATTAATGGAGATTAATTTAGTGGCTAAACTTGATGCGTAACATGTTTATATTATGTGCTCATAAATGTGTTGTATGCTATATGTGATGAACCTTCAAAGAAAATTTTAAGTTCTTTTTGCCATGCCATGATTAAAACACTTGTTTATACATGGGTGATTTTGATGTGGGTTCGCCTTCACGAGGTGCATTAATTTTATTCATGTATGAGCAAGATGAGGTTCATTAATTCAATGTGGGCTTGCCTCCGCAAGGTGCATTAAATTGAATGGTTCCTATACGTTTAAAATGGTTGGACTTAATTAGGCGTCAAAACAGTTTTGGGCCTAGGCAAAAGATGATATTAAACATGCTTTTTGAAATTGGATTTTTCAAAGAATCTCATAAAAGAATCTAAGAATCATATGTGATATGATTGACATGATTGTCTACCTAATTAATTTAGTTTTGAGCGGTCCGCCTCCGTGGACTCAAAAGTTAAATTAAAGTTGGATCTTAGCCCAATTAAATTATATTATACATTGGATGTATATGAAGGTTATATAATTTAGTGGAAGTATTTTTTTGTTTGAAAAATACATTATTTATTTCTTTAATGAAACCGGTACTTATTAAATTTTGGAAATTTTTCATATTTGTAGACAATGACTACTTATCAAAAGACTCCATATGAGATGTGGAGCGGAAAGAAAACTTGTTTATCTTTCATGAAGATTTGGGGTTGCGAAGTCTTTGTCAAAAGACTTGTCTTTGACAAACTTGCACACAAATCTGACAAATGTATTTTCGTGGGATATCCAAAGGAAACTAGAGGATATTACTTTTACAACTGTGAGGATAACAAAGTTTTTGTTGCCCGAACTGGTGTCTTTCTAGAGAAAGAGTTTCTCTCCAAAGAAATCAGTAGGAGTAAAATAAATCTTGAAGAGATTCGAGACCCAGAAAATGACATTGAACCAATAGTGGAACAAGAACAAGAACCACAAGGAGTTGTGGAACCTGTTCAAAATACACAAGCAACTCGCAGATCTAGTAGGTTACGATCTGAGCCCGAGAGATATGGATTTCTTGTAACGGATAGTAATGAGGTGGAAATCATTGAGAATGATGAACCGACAACCTACCAATAGGCGATGTCTTCTCCTGATTCGGATAAGTGGCTTGGAGCCATGGAATCTGAATTACAATCCATGCAAGACAATCAAGTTTGGAATTTGATTGATGCACCCGAAGGTGTAAAAACCATAGGATGCAAATGGGTCTTCAAGAAGAAGACTGACATGGATGGTGTTGGTCCCAAAAGGCAACAAGGGTATGCAAAATGCTAGAGGGGGGGGGGGGTGAATAGCGTATTTAAAATTCTTTTCAAACCCTTTTGCAAAGCAATGGCGAATGCACACGACTCTTAATTTGGCTAAGTATAGCGCGCAGCAAGAGTGTGAAATGCACAGCGGAAATTTAAAGCAGCTCTGCGCAGGATATACTACGCAGAGATAAAAACGCACGCGCTAAGTTTGAGGCTAAAGAGTGGCGCAAAAATGGTTCTAAGGCAAATGAGCAATAACAATTACAACAGTAAAGTGTAGCAATCTGAAAGATCAAACAAAGCAGTTCATAAATAGTTAAGCAGGAAATATGCAGTAAATATAATGAACACGCTATTTGGAGAGGTTCGATCGATGAAAGATCTACATCCTCTACCAAGATGATTAGTCTTGGATTTCTAATGGAGATCTTATAAAATGAGTGAGTATTACAAATTACAACATTTGAGCTCGATACTAACTCAAGATCTATTATCTATGAAGAACAAATCCTAGACTAAACCGGTGTATCTCAAGAAGTAAGATCTAAATGATCGAAGCTTCAAGAGGTGTGTGTGTGACAGAAATTCTGGGCTCTATGAATATGAAAGATGAAGAGCACCAAGAATTCTGGTGATATAGGGCTTTTCGATTTGAGCAGGAGTTTGAAGGTTTGAAGATCTTGAAGGTTGTTCTAAGAAATCTGGAAATTTTGAGCAGCAGTCTTCAGATCTTCAAGGTCTCTCAATGAAGCATGAAACTCAAGCTCTTGAAGCATGCAAGCTTAAGAAACTTGGAAATGGGAATGAGCAGGCTATTTATAGCTGAGCTTCAAAAACTAGCTGTTGGAGCTCTGAGCAAGGACGATGTGCTGGCACAATATGATTGGTGCGCAGGTGTCCTTTATAGCCGTTGGGGCTCTGATCAAAGATGATGACATGGCACAATATGATTGGTGCGCAGGTGATTTAGAGCCGTTGGAGACTGAGCATGAAGACCAAATTTAAATCTTCTTCTAGAAGGTTGACAGCTGTCTTCACTTGAAATATTTCTTTGAAGCGTGTCTCCACCAATGGTTTTGCTGAGTGTGCTTATTTTATCGTTTGTGCACATCTCAGCACTCTGACTCAATCCAAAAAGCGTATCTTGTCTTGTCGTTTTCCAAGCTTCTAGAATATGAGATCAAGAGATGAGGAATTTGACCAAGGCTAAGTGTCCTCGCACAAAGGCATGCGCATTGCCGGCGCGCATGAATTCTGCGCATGGGCAGCATGCGCACCATGCTTGGTCACTAAAAGATATCTTCAGAGTTTAGGAAATAAGACCTTGAAAACTGAACAGGGTCAAATGCTGCGCAAGATATCGATGCGCAGTGGCGACCTGCGCAGAGAACATCCTGCGCAGTGAAATGAATCCTGCTTAGAAAATTTTCGATCCTTCATAGCTTCAAGTCCTATAATCTAATCCTATACTATAAAAAAGACTTGGCTAAAAATTGAAGTTATAAACTTCTTTACATGAGGTCCTAAAGTCCATAAAAATACTCATAGGTGATGGTATCAATCAATTCTAACAAATGTAGGAGGGTTAAGTGATAAGCATACCCAACAATCTCCCACTAAATGATTGATGTCATTACCTACTATAGCAAAGGCAATTCATTGTATTTGATAATAACATGTCCATAAAAATGTGAATGGTAAATCATGCCTCAAGTCAATGTACACACTAGCCAATGCTATAGATTTCTAGTCTATCCAAAAGAAATTAACTTACAATATAGGAAAGACAGAAATATCATTCAGAGCATACAAATAATATGAGTTTAAGTTTAGTATGCGTTTAAACTGAATGTTTAAACATCATGGAATGAAATATGAGCTGTTAAGGATATGCGCATGAGTTTAAGTAATAATGCATTCAATGTTCCACAAACGAATGGTTTGAATTGAACAAGGTTTTGTGAAAGCATAATGATGCATTCTTCTCATTAAAACTTGAAGGATTTTCAGTTACAGAGTACAAGCTTTTAAAGAGAAAAAACAAAAGAGTGCGCACAAAAACAAACGCGCACGAAATAAAAGCGCATAAAACATACTATGCGCAACGAGAACAAAAAATCTCAAAAAGTAGCAAAATACTTACAAAGGAAGCCTAGTCTATTCTGATGCGGCAGAGGGTTTCACGAAGCTCGTTCTGGAGGATGTTGAACTTGTTCATGAGTTCCACCTTTAAATCTTGAAACTTGTCCTGAAACTCAACAGCTTTGCCAACTTAAGTGTTCATGCCTCTGCGCATATCGGCATTGTCATCCACCAGCTCTCTGAACTTTGCTCTGATGTCCGTCAGGATGGCAGTCTGCGTAGCTTCCAGTCTTGTGTCGGTATGAAGGCGCTGAGTGTTGACGCTGGCTTGAATATCTAGTATTGCGTAGTCCATCTTGGCGTTGAACGCAGAAGAAAAATCTGTCATGGATTTAGTAATGCATTTACGCACTTCTTCAATATTAATCTCACTTCCATGCGCAGAGCTTCCTTGTCCAATCTTCTCCATCTGAGCTTGAAAATCATCAAATCCTTTAAGTAACCCATCTGCGAGGGTTTTCTTTAGCTTTTTCAGTATGTCCCTGAATCCACCATCAATCGCTCCAAAGGTGCACGCATTATTGAGTAGTGCGCTGACATTTTCGAGCTGAGCGCTGATGGTTCTCAGGGAGTCCAGGATAAGTTGATCCAAAGTTATAGGAACTTGTTCTTGCGCCTTTTCTTGCGCAGGCTGTTCTTGCGCCTTTTCTTGCGCAGGCTGTTCTTGCGATCAGATGAACTTGCCTTTGCCTTTGCCTCCGTCTTAGCACTCTCCGTGCTCTCCTTTGCCTCCTTTGTACTTGCCTTTGCTTCCTCCTTCACTTTCTCCCCCTTAATGGTATCAATCTCCAAACGCTGCATATCTAATCGGTACAACAAAGCAGTTTGAGCAGTAAGGAGTTGATTTAGCTGCAATTGCGTAGCGACTTGATTCGCTTGAACAGAATGCAAGGCTTGCACGATCTGACACAGCTCATCCGAAGAGGAAGTAGGAATCTCTGGAGCTGTAGATGAAGTTTAACTGGAGAAAGATCACTGCTGTCAGAGGCTTCGGAACGAGTGCGGCGCTTCTTCAATCCTTTTGCGCTGCTGCGCACCTTCTGCTTTAGACGAGAGGAAACATGTGCGATATCAGCACTAGGGACAGCTTCTTGAGTAGCTTCATGCCTTTGCTCCCCCTGAACTGCAGCATCATCTGAATCACCACGAAAATCAGCCTTGCGCTTCATTGTGGTTGGCTTTGAGGGAGCAGGAGCTGGTTTGCTGGTAGGATCTGCCTCTTTGAATGAAATCCCTTTGGTGGATTGAACCAAAGGAATGTCCTTGATCCTTTTGCTACTTGGCGTAGCAATGCCCTTCCCCTTACGTTTATACGCATCTTCTGAGGCTTCTTGCGCAACATCAGGTAGAGATCTACCTGCACTCTTTTTGGACTTGGCCACAGGAATTGGGTCTATCCAAGGTTCCTTGTTGGGAGCGGAATCAGACAGCCAGATTTCATAGTATTCAGTGTTACCGATCTCACTGCGCAAATTCTGGAGATGCACTCTGGAGTAATACTTTGTATCACAAGACTGCTTCTTGATTGACTGTTCTTCAACATAGGTGGCCAGTTCGCTATAAGTCAATAAGAGTTTAGTTAGCAATCTGCAGTGAGTTCGGTATTTAGTCTTCCCTGCATTCAGCTTTTTGTCATAGCTGGTCATTCCCTTTACAATCTCATTGAAGATAATCTGCGGCCAGTCGAGTTGAACTTCGTTGAAGATGGCTGCACAGTATTCCCACTGCTTTGAGATGAAGTGCCCATTATTCCCATTCTTGCAGTTGAGAGAATCTCCAATGATGGTGCACAGGTGATACATCACCTCACCAAATTCCTTTCTGTTATGCATTGGCCACTTCTTGTTTAGAGAAGGAATGCCTGTGCAAGAGTATTTTGATGAACCTCATCATAGTTGACTGAAGTATTATCAACGATGAAGTTTAGGAGACTGCGAATGTGGTTAGGATGGACCATTACATCACTGTGCTGTACAGTGGCCATGATCATTTCCGTTGGCCTTCCTTCAAGTTGTGCCGGGACAACTTTAGCTGTCTTGAAGAATTCATCTACTAGCACAGGCACTATGAAGGATTGATTAAGAGTGAATAACGGAAGAATGCCAGAGGAACTGAGAAGGTGCAGCAGACGACGTCCAACTGCGTCTAGAGAAAGATCTGCCTAAATCAGTTCCCAACCAGGTATGAAGTAAATGTGTCCCTGCGTAAAACAATGGATAGAATTAGACAACCTATTGCATATGGAGCTGTGCGCATTTGCAAATAATGCAGATATACCTTGGCACAAGTTCCATGATAAGCAAAAATATTTATGCGCAAAAAAAATAGGAAGTTGATGCGCATAAAATAAGAATGCATACGCAGAAAGGGATCATGCGCAGAGAGAATAAATACTTGTAAAGAAGTGTGCGCAGAAAATTAGATAAAACTATATGCGCAGAAAACTATGCGCAGAAAACAAATACTAGGGGATATATCAATTGACCAAATAAAAAAAATAAAAAAATAAGAAAGAATATTCAAGAACATGAAGAACACCCAAGAACACCGAAAAACAAAAGTTGACAAAATTCAACAAAAAGCATATCAAAATGACCGCGTTGACCAGACGATTTCAAAAATATAAAGCATAAAGTCAACAGTTGAATAATAACCCCAGAAATCAAGAAAAACAGTTCGTCTGCCATGGAAGTTACGTAGCCCAGAAATTGACGAAAAACACATGTAACGACCATTGTTCATGAAATAAACTACATGAAGGAGTAGATCAGGCAAATATGAACACAAAACAACCAACGAATTCAAGAATGATCAACAAACAAGGGAGAAATCGAAAAAGGGAGTTTTGACACCTCCAAGAGCAACAATGGCGAAAAGTAAGAAGTTATAGTGAAACATACCATGTCATTGACGGTGGGGTGCCCTGATTGTTGTTCTATTTCTTCTTCTTCGTTCTGAGAGTTCCCAGGATTGGAGTGAGAAGAGGAGTCGGAGATGATGATTTCGGGTTGTTGAGTTTTGGTTTTTTTGGGCGCCATTGAAATGGTTTGAGAGAAAAAAAATTGAGGTTGAAGATAAAGAGCAGGAGATGAAAAATGAAGGTTTAGAGCAGAGGTTAGAGAGAGAGAGAAGTAGAGAGAGAAACGATTTAAGTAGGAAGGAGAGGTTAGGCGCACGATAGCGGGAATAAATTTGAGAAAAAGTGCAGTGGCGCATGATAGCAATGCCACGTGTCACTAAAGGGAACGCGCGTGCAGGCCTATGCGCGCGTGTGCGTGTGAAGTCTTAAGCCGGTCACTGTCAAGTCAACTTCCTCATAAATGCTGAGTCAGTGAAAGGACGAGCGCCCGTTAGCAGGGTGACGTGGCCGAATGGGGGACGCGCGTGCGCAGACTTTGCGCGCGCGTGTGTCAACGAAGAGAGGCTGATGGCTGTGGCATCACCTTCCTTATTAAATGGTGAGCAGACATTCCCGAGGTGCGCTGTCATTAATCGCAGTTTGCATTAAATGACAATGGGACATGCGCAGGGTAAAAAGGTAATTTCCCACGAAAATTCAAAAAATAGAGGCGCGGGAAAAATTTAAATTACACAAGCACCCTTGTGACTAAGCGTTGACTTTTCAGTCAAGGACCTAGTGCAAAATCTAATGAATAGAACACTTACCTGCGATCCACGATGATTTGCGCATGGATAGTCATGCGCAGCGCATTGATAGCGCAGAGATTCTATAAATCTCAGACCTGTTATTTCATGCGCAGACATTTGTTGCGCAGGGCGCATGAAACTTAACCTATTTTGCACACTTATCAAGCAAATACATTAGTATAAATAAATTATATGGACAAGTTAGCTAAGTTCAAGCATACCCATTTCTCCTCTCAAGAAGACAAATCTTTTTGCGTCAAAAGCCTTTGTGAGGATATCAGCAATTTGATTATCTGTGCCCACGTGCTCTAAGTGTATATTTCCTTTTTCCACGTGGTCCTTGAGAAAATGATATTTGATGTCGATGTGCTTTGTCTTTGAATGCATGACAGGATTGTTGGAGACTGCTATGGTGGACATATTATCGCAGAAAATTGGACAATTCTCTTCATGAATCCCATAGTCCACAGGTTGTTGCTTCATCCATAAGTTTTGGCAGCAGCAACTTCCAACAGCAATATATTCTGCTTCAGTAGTGGAGATGGACACAGCAGCTTGTTTCTTGCTTGCCCATGTTACAAGTCGATTTCCAAGGAAATGACATGTTCCACTTGTGCTCTATCTGTCAATGGTGCATGTTGCATAGTCCGTATCTGAATAACCTACAAGTTTAAAGTTCGAATCTTTGGTGTACCAAAGTTCAAGGTTAACAGAGCCAAAAATATATCTAATACATTTTATAGCAGTTATGTGCGCTTCTGAA
Source organism: Campanula takesimana (assembly GCA_026119855.1). Taxonomy (NCBI): domain Eukaryota; kingdom Viridiplantae; phylum Streptophyta; class Magnoliopsida; order Asterales; family Campanulaceae; genus Campanula; species Campanula takesimana. The sequence goes on from JAOWBW010000556.1 coordinate 94,712, forward strand.
GAATTAGCATGAGAGTGCGCACAGATCCAGACAACATAATATCTTGGCCAACTAGCAGAAGATAAAGGAGAGTCAATCATACCTCGATATAGTCTGATCAACTTACCTTTTAAGTGTTAAAGTTTGTTGCTGGTGGCCATTGGAGTGTCGTATGCTTTAGCATTCTCCAGTCCAAATTTTTGATTAAGTCCCGTGTACTTGGCTTGATTTAAGAAGATGCCATCATTCAATTGCTTGATTTAAACCCCGAGGAAGAAGGTGATTTCTCCCATCATGCTCGTCTCAAGTTTGCTTTTCATTTGCTTTTCAAAGCGCTTACAAAGTAACTCATTAGTAGGACCAAATTTAATATCATCAACATAGATTTGAACAAGTAAAGAATGATCATTATACTTTGCCATAAAAAGAGTTGTGTCGATTTTACCGCGCTTGAAGCCTTTCTCTAGTAGGAATTTTGATAGAGTCGTACTATGCTCTTGGAGCTTGCTTAAGTCCATACAAAGCTTTCTGAAGCTTGAAGACGTGATTTGGAAATCTGCTATCTTCAAATCCATGAGGTTGAGCTACGTAGACCGTCTCTTGGAGTTCACCATTGAGAAATGCGCTCTTCACATCCATTTGATAAAGCTTGAATTTCTTGTGAGAGGCATAAGCTAAGAAAATTCTGATAGCTTCTAGTCTTGCTACAGGCGCAAACGTTTCATCGTAATCGATTCCTTCCTCTTGCCTATAGCCTTGCGCAACCAACCTTGCTTTGTTTCTCGTGATGGTTCCATTCTCATCCATCTTGTTTCTAAACACCCATTTTGTACCAATTACTCCTTGATTATTTGGTCTTGGGACAAGAGTCCAAACCTTACATCGTTCAAATTTACTGAGTTCTTCTTGCATAGAAACAACCCAATTAGGATCTTGGAGCGCTTCATCAGCCTTCTTTGGTTCAATTTGAGAGATAAATGCAGTGTAAGCATCAAAGTTTGTAGCTCTCCTTGTACGAACCCCAACATGAAGATCACCAATGAAATTAGTGATTGGGTGATCTCTAACTTCACGAACTTCAGGATAGGTTGAGTTGTAGTAACTTGAAGGTCTTCAATTGGCACATCTTCACCAGTATTAAAATCATCAAAATTTGGAGGAAGAACTGGTTCAGAATTGAAAGTGGGATTAACACCAGATGCAGCAGTAGACTGATGCGCATTAGAAGAATCTCCAGGCGCATGGTTAGGTGCAGCTGAAGCTCTACTTGGTGCGCTATTGATAATGCTTTGCGCAACTGATGTAGATGGATTTCCTTGTGTTGATACATTCTGGTCTTGTGTATGCGCAGCTGGTATGTGCGCACCTGTCTCAATGGACTCAACAGAATCATCAGAAACATTTGGAGCCAAATGTGGCTCAAGGAGAGAATGTTCATCAAAAGTAACATGTACATATACTATATATAATAAGTAGAGATTTATTCTATTATAATCACGAAAATCTTATAGAATGATTGGCATACCCAACGAGAATACCTTCATCTGCTTTGGTGTCGAATTTACCTATATGATCTTTGCCATTGTAGAGGATATAGCATTTACAGCCAAAGAGCCTGAAGAAAGCAATGTTGGGCGCTTTTTCTCTCCATAGATCGTATGGAGTATTGATGTAGGCTTTGTTGATGAGGGATCTTATTCTGAGTAAAGCATGCCCTGTTGACAGCTTCTTCCCAGAAATACGTTAGAAGCTCAGCTTCTACTATCATCGTCTATCCATCCTCAATCAACGAGCAAATCTTTCCACAACGCCATTTTGTTGAGGAACTCCAGCAACGGAGAATATGTGAAGAATACCATTTGTTGGTTCTCACAATATTGAGTGACATTGTTGTTCATAAATTTTGTTCCGTTGAAGTATCGAACTCTAACGATGTCTTCTATGTTTGGAGATTTCGAAGGAGAGCAGCCAGGATATCATTGAGATACCACAAGTTGGTCCAATGCTCGCGGTAGTGAGTGGTCCAAACACATGAGGTGAAGCGGTTGTAAGCGTTTTGACATTGGAGCAATCTTGCTGGAGGAAAACTGCTCAGGCTGCTTACTATGCTGGAATGGTCCTTATACCATTGCTAGCTGCATTCACTTATGTTATTTGCTACAAAACAAGGATTAGTAATAGAAATTATAGCGGTAAGATTAATAATATAAAAATTGGTCTTACGAGTCCTTGTGAGCAAAGTTAGTCCAAAAACGCCATCCTTGATATAGCGGTGCGTTGAAGTGAAATGGCATTCCAGATCTTTATCGCATAATTGTGATATGGAGAGCAGGTTGTGCTTTGAGACTATCTTTTATGATTAGTCCAAATCCAATTATGTGCCCTTTGTTGTTGTCACCATATGTTACTGAGTGATCTCTTCCTTTATACACATCTTTAAGAGTGTTGACATCTCCAGTAGTGTCTAGAATCCACTGTCGATACCAACTGAGCTTGAGAGTGCACAGAGAAGTAGATCTTTTCTGCTTGTTGAAACATTGACTTGCGCTCTACAGCGGAGTTATCATTTAAGATCGGCAGGCACTTTAAGAGATTCCTTGCGCGGCTGCGGAGTTGGTGATGAAGCAGCTTTGTCAGGTTAGCTCTGGCAAATAGATACTTGCCATTCTGTCTGCTTGGTGAAGGTGTCCCATTTCCACTAGAGTGAAGGGACCTTTCTTTGATTGTCCTTGGCGCATGCTCAGGTTTCATTTCAGAAACAGCTTCTGAATCGTTGTCAGCATTTGCCACTAAGTAGAGCAGTTCATCCTCAGAGTCAGCATCGTTGTCTTCAGTGTTAGTCTCTAAGTCCTTAGCTCCTTTTCTGCACAGTTTTCTTCAGCAGCCATTCCTTACTGCTTAGATGCTTTGTGCGCAGGGTTGTTTTTCCTCGTACTCAAATTTTGGAGTAGGCATTTTGAAGCGAAATGTCCTGGCTTTCTGCAGTTGTAGCAGACCAAGTCATCTTTCTTTGAGTCTCTATGAGAGAGAATAAGAGGTTTGCTTGAGGATCCACCAAGTTTGGAAAACTGTCTGAATTTGATCTCAGGTTTGAGCAGGCGCAGGAACATGTGAAAAGTTAGCCATTGCCCAAGATTTTGAAGCCATATTGAATCGGCTCCCAAGCTGTTAAGGTTGAAAAACAGAAGCATGTTTTATGAAGGTGTTTGCTCTGATACCACTTGTTGGTCCCAGAAGGGCAACAAGGGTATGAAAAATGCTAGAGGGGGGGGGGTGAATAGCGTTTTTAAAATTCTTTTCAAACCCTTTTGCAAAGCAATGGCGAATGCGCACGACTCTTAATTTGGCTAAGTATAGCGCGCAGCAAGAGTGTGAAATGCACAGCGGAAATTTAAAGCAGCTCTGCGCAGGATATACTGCGCAGAGATAAAAACGCACGCGCTAAGTTTGAGGCTAAAGAGTGGCGCAAAAATGGTTCTAAGGCAAATGAGCAATAAAAATTATAACAGTAAAGTGTAGCAATCTGAAAGATCAAACAAAGCAGTTCATAAATAGTTAAGCAGGAAATATGCAGTAAATATAATGAACACGCTATTTGGAGAGGTTCGATCGATGAAAGATCTACATCCTCTACCAAGATGGTTAGTCTTCGATTTCTAATGGATATCTTATAAAATGAGTGAGTATTACAAATTACAACATTTGAGCTCGATACTAACTCAAGATCTATTATCTATGAAGAACAAATCCTAGACTAAACCGGTGTATCTCAAGAAGTAAGATCTAAATGATCGAAGCTTCAAGAGGTGTGTGTGTGACAAAAATTATGGGCTCTATGAATATGAAAGATGAAGAGCACCAAGAATTTTGGTGATATAGGGCTTTTCGATTTGAGCAGGAGTTTGAAGGTTTGAAGATCTTGAAGGCTGTTCTAAGGAATCTGGAAATTTTGAGCAGCAGTCTTCAGATCTTCAAGGTCTCTCAATGAAGCATGAAACTCGAGCTCTTGAAGCATGCAAGCTTAAGAAACTTGGAAATGGGAATGAGCAGGCTATTTATAGCTGAGCTTCAAAAACTAGCCGTTGGAGCTCTGAGCAAGGACGATGTGCTGGCACAATATGATTGGTGCGCAGGTGTCCTTTATAGCCGTTGGGGCTCTGATCAAAGATGATGACCTGGCACAATATGATTAGTGCGCAGGTGATTTAGAGCCGTTGGAGACTAAGCATGAAGACCAAATTTAAATCTTCTTCTAGAAGGTTGACAGCTGTCTTCACTTGAAATATTTCTTTGAAGCGTGTCTCCACCAATGGTTTTGCTGAGTGTGCTTATTTTGTCGTTTGTGCACATCTCAGCACTCTGACTCAATCCAAAAAGCGTAGCTTGTCTTGTCGCTTTCCAAGCTTCTAGAATATGAGATCAGGAGATGAGGAATTTGACCAAGGTTGAGTGTCCTCGCACAAAGGCATGCGCATTGCCGGCGCGCATGGGCAGCATGCGCACCATGCTTGGTCACTAAAAGATATCTTCAGAGTTTAGGAAATAAGACCTTGAAAACTGAGCAGGGTCAAATGCTGCGCAAGATATCGATGCGCAGTGGCGACCTGCGCAGAGAACATCCTGCGCAGTGAAATGAATCCTGCTTAGGAAATTTTCGATCCTTCATAGCTTCAAGTCCTATAATCTAAGCCTATACTATAAAAAGGACTTGGCTAAAAAATTGAAGTTATAAACTTATTTACATGAGGTCCTAAAGTCCATAAAAATACTCATAGGTGATGGTATCAATCAATTCTAACAAATGTAGGAGGGTTAAGTGATAAGCATACCCAACAGATGGGAAGGTGCATACTTACAAAGCTAGACTTGTAGCGAAGGGTTATAGGAAAATTCATGGTATTGACTATGATGAAACCTTTTCACCCGTAGCAATGATCAAGTCTATAAGAATTCTGCTTGCTATTGCCGCATATCATGACTATGAAATATGGCAAATGGATGTCAAAACCGCTTTCCTAAATGGAAAACTACAAGAGGATGTGTATATGACACAACCGGAAGGTTTTGAACAGGATTCTAAGGTATGCAAATTGCAGAGATCTATCTATGGATTGAAGCAAGCTTCAAGGAGTTGGAATCTCTGTTTTGATGAATCGGTCAAAGAGTTTGGTTTCATCAAGAACGAAGATTAACCTTGTGTATACAAGAAGATTAGTGGGAGCATAGTGTTGTTCCTTATTTTATACGTGGATGACATATTACTCATTGTAAATGATATTCCTACACTTCAGTCCGTGAAGACTTGGTTAGGAAAATGCTTCACAATGAAAGATATGGGTGAAGCCGCATATATACTTGGCATTAAGATCTATAGAGATAGATCAAGGAGGATACTTGGTTTAAGCCAAAGTACATACATTGACAAGGTCATTAGAAGATCCCGTATGGAAAATTCTAAAATAGGAACCTTACCAGTGTTACATGGAGTTTCTCTAAGCAAGACTCAATGTCTTAAGACAAAAGATGAGCGTGAGAAAATGAATGATGTTCCATTTGCTTCAGCAATTGGGTCCATCATGTATGCCATGATTTGTACTAGGCCGGATGTATCTTATGCTTTAAGCATGACAAGTAGATACCAATCCGACCCCGGTGAAAATCACTGGATGGCTGTAAAAGCGATTCTTAAGTACTTGAGAATAACTAAAGATTCGTTTTTGGTCTATGGAGGAATGGAAGATGATCTCGTGGTAAATGCTTACACGGATGCAAGCTTTCAAACCGACAAAGATGATAGTCGATCGCAATCGGTTTTTGTGTTTATGTTAAATGGTGGAGCTGTAAGCTAGAAGAGTTCCAAGCAGAGTACAACCGTTGATTCTACAACGGAAGCTGAGTATATTGCTGCATCGGATGCTGCAAAGGAAGCTGTTTGGATTAAGAAGTTCATTACTGAACTTGAAGTGGTTCCTAGTATTTCTAATCCAATAGACCTTTATTGCGATAATAATGGTGCTATTGCTCAAACAAAGGAACCAAGAGCACATCAGAAATCCAAACACATACTTAGGCGTTTTCATATCATTCGAGAAATCATTGATAGGGGAGACATAAATATATGCAGAGTACCTACTGATGACAATGTTGTGGACCCGCTAACAAAGGGACTTCCACAAGCTAAACATGAAGGTCATGTTAGGTCCATGGGTATTAGATACATGGGAGATTGGGCCTAGGGCAAGTGGGAGATTGTTGATAGTGGTGCCCTAGGCACATTTAATAAATGTTGTAATTGTTATCACTTATTTCATATCTATAAAGAGATATTTTGATTATTATTGTTGTTCATGTTTACTTATAATAATCCCCTCCCCTAGTACTTGTTAAGCACTAGTATAAAGGCTAAATGATCATGAGATGATCATGTTAGATTTATGGGTACTTGTTTGGAACAAGGTACTGGACATGACCCGCTGTATGAGATTTATGTCATGGTCTATGTCGTACATATATCTCATATTAGTTATGTCATTTGAATCCTTAGACATGAAGTTATTATAGTCTTCCACTTGATGAACATTATGTTTGACATATTCAAACGCTACCTTTAACCGGGTAGTTATAAAGGGTATGATTGGCATAATCGGACTTAGGTAGGGAAGAGTAATAAGCTAAATGGATTTGTCCCTCTTCGGAGAGATGTCAAGCTTAGGCCTCTCATAGGAATGATGTTGATGAAAATGTTCGGCCGGACTCAAATGAATTGAATAGATCAATGTCATTTGGATTATCAACATATTCGGAATCGAGAAAGTATTGAACAAAACAAGTTGACTTGTTGACCATGACTTGTGTTCAATGACATCGTGGACAAAGGGATTGTGACATATTCTAAAGGAATGCGAACTTGTATCTAGTTATACTATTTGGGTAGGTATGACGGTTTGCTAGAACCTAATTATATCTTATGGTTTCATGTTTGAACCCATTGCCAACTTAGTGTAATCCTAGAGGGTCACACACAATAGAACGAATCTTAAATAAGGGCTATATTGGAATATTGAGTCAAAGGACATTGGAGGAATTTGGAAATTAGGGAAATCTGGGGAAGATGTGCGACCGCACAAAAGGGTTTGGGCGGCCGCACAGCTTTGCTCAAAAAGTACCAGAAACCTTCCAGATAGATGTGCGACCGCACAGGTGTTTTGGGCGGCCGCACACCATGTCGGGACTGGTTTCCTGATTTGATTTGGAAAAAATTTTTGGACGGGTTTAGACATAAGTTTCCTATTTGGAATAGATCTAACTTGTATATAAACAGCCAAATTCGGGCCAGAACAATTCTAAGCTTTTGTGCAAGTCTCCAAAGAGTTTGAGAGAGTTTTATTTTGTTCTAAGATATCCTAGATTGAAGAACAAATTAATACACAAATAACATTCCATATAGTTTATATTGATTGTGGAAACGTGTTTCACAATTTTGGTCTAGCAACCAAGATCAAGTGTTCTTGATATTCGTTCAAGGTGTGGATACCGCTAGAGGGTGAAGCTTATCATCTTCAAAGTTCGTGTTCTTACTTGTTCGTGATTAAAGCTTCAATTTCTTCACCAAGATCAAAGACCAAATTCAAATTCATCAAGGGTTAGTTTTCTAGTATTCATATTGCAAGTATTTGATTCAATCACATGAATGGATCTATGGGCTTTGGGTTTTCATAAAATTTTAAATGCTATTTTCCGCTGTGGATGTTACTTGTAAACCCAACAAAAGGGGACCTGCTTAAATGTCTATATTTCAGGTTCTTTGCTTCATGGATGGATCTTCAAAAGCTAAAACGTATGAATGGATTCTCGATAGTGGGTGTTCTAGACACATGACTGGAGATGAATCCTTACTTGAAGATGTTCATGAAGAAATAGGTCCCTCCGTAACATTTGGTGATAACAACAAAGGGCAGATTTTAGCATATGGAAAGCTCAAGAAAGACAAAGTGTGCATTGAAAGAGTTTCTCTTGTTGAAGGACTCAAGAACAATCTTCTATCCATATCTCAATTCTGCGACAAAGGATTATAATGCCATTTCACTTTAACGCAATGTCTTATAAAGAATGGCAAAACTGGAGCTACATTACTCACGGGATATCGTAAGACAAATATTTATATTATTGATTTCCAAAGTATGAACTCTAGTACTAATCTTTGTTTTGTAGCTAAAAGTGTGAGCGAAAATAGTTGGCTGTGGCACAAGCTCTTAAGTCACTTGAACTTCAAGTACCTATCTAAACTCAGCAGGAATAATCTTGTTAAAGGACTTCCCAAGATCATCATGACAAGAAGTGCGCCGCATATCAACTTAGCAAACAACAGAAAAAATCTTTCTCCAGCAAGACTACTCCCTCAACTTCAAAATGTTTGCAACTGCTACACATCGATTTGTTTGGACCGGTTACCACCGCAAGTATTAGAGGAAACAAGTATACTCTAGTTGTGGTGGATGATTACTCAAAGTATACATGGGTGGAAATGATGATCTCTAAAGACCATTGCTATGACATCTTGACCACTCTATTCAGACTCCTCCAACCGCTGGAGTTCCTCAACAAAATGGCGTTGTGGAAAGAAAGAATAGGACGTTGATTGAAGCGGGAAAAATGATGATAGTTGAAGCAAAATTGCCTAAGTACTTTTGGGAAGAAGCTATCAACACTGCATGCTTCACTCAAAATCGTTCCCTCATCAACAAGCTTTACAACAAGACTCCGTATGAACTTTGGCGCGGAAGATCTCCTAACATTGCATTCTTCAAAATCTTTAGTTGCAAATGCTATATCCTCTACAACGGAAACGAACATAGAGGTAAATTCGATGCCAAAGCCAACGAAGGTATTTTTGTTGGGTATGCCAAACATTCTAGTGCTTTTCATGTTTTTAATAGATCTACTTTAGTGATATTTGAATCAATACATGTTACATTTGATGAACATTCTCTCCTTGAGCCACATTTGGCTCCAAATGATTCTGATGATTCTATTGAGTCTATTGAGACAGGTGCTCCTATTCATGTTGTGCCTACACAAGATCAGAATATATCAATTCAAGGAAATCCATCTACATCAGTTGCGCCAAGCTTAATTCATAGGACGCCGAGTGAAACCTCAGTTGCGCCTCCTTATGCGCCTGTTGTTCACTCACCTGCGCCTCAATCCTCAGCCGCTCCTGGTGTTACTCTCTCATTCAATTCTGCACCAGTACACCTCCAAATTTTGATGATTTTGAATCTGGTGAAGATATACCAATTAAAGACCTTCAAGTTACAACCACTCAACCTAACTTACCTCCTGAAATTCGTGAAGTTAGAGGTCACCCAATTAATAACATCATTGGTTATTTACATGATGGGGTTCGTACAAGGAGAGCTACAAACTTTGATGCTTACACTGCATTTATCTCTCAAATTGAACCAAAGAAGGCTGAAGAAGCGCTCCGAGATCCGAATTGGGTTGTTGCAATGCAAGAAGAAATCAATCAATTTGAACGATGTAAGGTTTGGACTCTTGTTCCAAGACCACATGATCAAGGAGTGATTGGTACAAAGTGGGTGTTTAGAAACAAGATGGATGAGAATGGTGCCATCACAAGAAACAAAGCAAGGTTGGTTTCACAAGGCTATAGGCAAGAAGAAGGAATTGATTACGATGAAAATTTTGCGCCCGTAGCAAGACTTGAAGCTATAAGAATCTTTCTAGCTTACTCCGCTCACAAGAACTTCAAGTTATATCAAATGGATGTGAAGAGCGCGTTTCTAAATGGTGAACTCCAAGAACAAGTCTACATTGCTCAACCACCTGGATTTGAAGACTCACAATTTCCAAATCACGTCTACAATCTCCAGAAAGCTTTGTATGGACTCAAATAAGTACCAAGAGCATGGTATGATACACTATCCAAGTTTATCATTGAGAAAGGCTTCACGCGTGGTAAAATTGATACTACTCTTTTCATTGCCAAACATAATGGTCATAAATTACTTGTTCAAGTTTATGTTGATGATATTATATTTGGTTCTACTAATGAATTGTTGCGCAAGCGCTTTGAGAAACTAATGAAGAGCAAGTTTGAAATGAGTATGATGGGAGAACTCACATTCTTCATCGGACTTCAAATCAAGCAAATGAATGAAGGCATATTTATCAACCAAGCCAAGTATACAAAAGACTTAATCAAGAAGTTTGGACTAGAAAATGCTAGAGCATACGACACTCCAATGGCTACCGACAATAAACTCGACAAAGACTTAAAAGATAAAAAGGTTGATCAAACTCTCTATCGAGGTATGATTGGCTCACTCCTTTATCTAACTGCTAGTAGGCCTGATATAATATTTAGTGTATGTGTTTGCGCTCGTTATCAATCTGACCCTAGAGAAGCGCACTTGATTGCTGTGAAACGTATTATAAGATATCTATCCGGCACTATTAACCTTGGACTTTGGTACACCAAAGATTCGAACTTTAAACTTGTAGGTTACTCAAATGCGGATTATGCAGCGTGCACTATTGATAGGAAAAGAACTAGTGACACTTGTCATTTCCTTGGATATCGACTTGTGTCATGGGCGAGTAAGAAACAAGCTTCAGTGTCTGTCTCAACAACGGAAGCAGGATATATCGCTGCGGGAAGTTGTTGTTGTCAGATTCTATGGATGAAGCAACAATTGGTGGATTACGATATTATTGAAGAAAATTGTCCCATCTACTGCGACAATACATCAACAATTGCGGTTTCTGAAAATCCTGTCATGCACTCAAAGACAAAGCACATCGACATTAAATATCACTTCCTCAAAGACCACGTGGAGAAAGAAATATTCATTTGGAACACGTGGGAACCGACTATCAAATCGCTGACATTCTCACGAAAGCACTAGATGCTAAAAGGTTCATATTTTTTAGAGGTGAAATGGGTATGCTTGAACTCAACTAGTCTTTATAGTTTTATCACTACTAATGATTTTGTGTCTTGTTGAGTGATGAAATTTTCTAGGTCTTAAAATGTTAAATCATTTTCAAAGTTTCAAGGAAACTTATGCGCCTGTATGCGCCTGACTCACCTCCTGTGCGCCAAGGCCTTATGCGCCTCACACCTTATGCGCGCCTGTGAGCTACGCGCCTACCATGCACCTCATAAATACTGATTCAATCAATGCTTCATATTTATTATTTCAATGATTGAACGTATTCAATTCTCACGAGTACCAGGACACTGCTAATTTTCTACCAGGAGAGACCTTCGACCTTCTTACGCTCTCTGGTGCGCCTATTGGTCTTGAAATCTTGGAATTCATCGAAGCTTCTGGTGTCACTGCGCTATTCACTTTAGATCAACCATTCTACTCACCACCATTGGTTGATGAATTCTTCGACAGCGCTTCAGGATTAACGCCACTGTTTAGGGTCATGAAGTCACCATCACTTCTGCCTCAATTCGAAATATCATCGGTTTCTGCTCTTCTGGTGAGCGAAACGTTATGAGGCGCCCTAACTCCTATTCTGTTGAAGATCAAAATAAAGTCGCTCAGCATTTCCTAAATATTCCCACCCTTCAGAATAGAATCAAGACGACAGAGATTCGTGATGGTGGTGACTTATTAGCTCATATTGCCCATCTTGTCGGCTCCTCTATCGTGTTCAAGACGGGAAACGTGAACAGATTCACCGTCGAACAATGGGAGTATACTGCAGCTATAATGGCCAAGGAGTTGTCAAACTGGCCCCACATTCTATTCAAAACCCTTAGGGACCAGATCGACAAATACTCAGCTTACAAGAATGCGGGAAAGACAAAGTTCCGCACTCACTGTCGCTTACTCACTAGGATTTTTTCTCACTTATTCTCAAATGGCGAAATTTCTTGAAGAAAATCCTTCTTACAAAGTGTTGGAAGTACCAATTTTTTGTGAAGACAGCTTGTTATTGAAGAAGCACAGGAAGCGCATAGCCAAGCGCACGCCAAAGGTTAAAGGAATCCTAATTGATGAAGACTCAGATGATGAGCCAGCTGCTGATGGCGCAGCTGCTGGTGGCGTAGCTGTTGGTGGCGCAGGTCCAACCCAGGCGCAGAATATAGACTTTGGTAAAGGAAAGGGTATTCTTGAAGACCCTGCTCCCAGACCAGCCAAGCGCCCCAAACAAGTTAATGAAGAAGAGTTAGCTTTGAAGCGCGCCCAGGATGAAAGTCGTCTTGAGGCGCAGCGCAAAAGAGATGAAGACTTTCAACTTAAGAAAGCGGCTGAACTTGAAAAGGTTGAGCGCCAGAAAGGCGCAGGTTCTAGTGCCGAAATCATTCGCGCCCCTGCACCTTCTGCGCCTCTCCCTCCTATTGCGCCTTCTTTTAAAAAGCCAGCTGCTCCTACAAAGGCTCCAGTTTTGAAGCTTCGTCAACCTACTTCAGTTCCACTCACTCCTCAGCAACGAGTTTTTCGAGAAAAGTTAAGTTCTCAACTTTTTGGAGACTTGAGTGATGAACCAAGTCAGGGGGAGCGCGTATCCCCATTTAGGCGCAGCTCTCCTCCTGCTCCCCTTCAAGATGATGCGCCTTCTCTTGCTCCTCAACCTCCTACTACTTCAACTCCTGCTCTTGCGCCCCCTCCTCCTCAACCTGACTTATCTATGGTTATATCTCTACTGCAAGGACTGCAACAAGGACAGACGCGCATTGAGTCGTCCTTTGAGCTTCTTACTTCAATGGTAACCAATCAGTCTGACGAGATTGCTGCCATTAAGGGGGAGATGGCATGCATGGATAGCGTCATTAAGGACAAAGTTTTTCTTTCTCCTCAAGAATGGAAAGGGGTCATTGGCTCAATGGATGCAATATTCAAAGAGTCAATAACTCCTCTTCATGAGAGCCTGAATAGAGGACTCACTCTTACTGAAGAAGAAAGTCAGTCATTGCAAAGACTGATGACGAAGATGGAAGAATTGAAGGCTGAGTTAGAAAAGCCAAGGCCTCAGGCGCATATGTTCTCCGCGCCTACTTCATCTTCTGCGCCTATCCCTTCTCCCGCGCCTTATTTTGATGTTAACTCCCTGATATTAAAAGTTGACGTCTTAAAGGAGTTAATAGTCATGCATTTCAGTGCTGCGCATTTTAGCGCAGATAGGTGCGCAGAAAAGATTACTGCTGATTTAGTCTCTGCTCAAGCTGCTGTTGAAGCAAACCTACAAGTGTTGGCTGAAAACTTTTCTCAACAGCAAGCTGTTACTCAACGCTCTCTCGATGAGTACCACTCTCAGTATGATATTCACTTTCAGTACCTTCGAGACGGACTTAAGGAGACTTTTGATATCGCCAAAGACACTGCTTCAAATATCAATCAACCAAACAAATTCAGATGTCTGTGAGCGATATTGAAGAAGGATTGAAGGAAGATGAAGACGCGCCTCCTCCTAATCCTTAGATTTTTTTTTGTTTGTAACTTAGAAATCTTTTTGTTAGAACTCTCTTTTGAGTTAGTGTTTTAGTGCTTACATGTTTTAGCACCTTTTGTTTTTGTTCTGTTAAATACTTGTACTCTGTAACTCTTACACTTTGAGTATTAATGAGAACAAAACATCACTTTTGTTTCAAAATTTGTTCACTCAAACTTCTTGTTTGTAGAACATTGAATGTTGTTTAAAATCATATGCATCATACTTGAACTGTTTCATATTTTCATGCATTGAGTTTAAACTTTGTTTAAACACATTTCAAAACCAAAATTTCATATACATTTAAATGTGTTTAACAATAGTTTCTATCTTTCCATTTGTAATGTGTTATCCTTTTTGGAATAGATTAGAAATCTATATCTTGGACATAGTGTGCATTAACTTGAGACTTGATTTACCAATTTCATTTATTTGGACATGTTATTATCAAGTATAATGTTTGTCCTTGATTTAGTAGGTGATGGCATCAATTAAATAGGGGAAGATTGTTGGGTATGCCCACTTATATCTCAGTTTCAATGTAATAGGATTGATTAGATTTGATTGATCCATCACCTAAGTTTTATTTCATGGACTGTAGACCCATATGTAAGAAGTATTTATACTTTATTTTTAGGTAGTCCATTGTGATAGAATAGGCTTTGAAATAGGGCTAGAATATCAAGATTCAAGAAAATCACAAGTTTGAGCCAAGATCACGCGCCATGCGCCTCTAAGCTCATGCGCCTACGCGCCTCTTTGGCGCGCACGCAATGTGTTACGCGCCTCCTTCGCTCACGCGCCTCACTGGTCAGTGAATTAAACACTTGGTGATTTAATGAAGACTTGAAGACGAGAAGAAATTCAAACTACGCAAATGATCCAACGGTGGTGAAATAACACGTATGCGCCCGCATCTAATGACATCTGTCCAAAACGGTCATATTGGTATTATGTGTCTAACGGCTATAAAGGACATGTGCTCCACTCAACGAGTGACACCTCATCCGTCCTTTACTCTGACTCACCAAGGATTTCCAACGGCTAGTTTTTAGGATTTCACTATAAATACCCCATAACATCATTAATTTGAAGTTGCTGAGTTATTGTTGAGTATTGCTAAGAAATCTGAATTTCTCTCTCAAGCAACATTTGAAGATTGCCCTTTGAATTCCCAGATTCCTCAAGAACATCTTCATACCTTCATCCTTAGCCCAGATCTTCAAGCCAAAACACTTTAGTTTTCTTGTGCTCTAAATCATAAAGATCTAAAGAGCCTTGAATCTAAATTCATACACGCACCTCTTTGAGTTTGATCAATTAGATCTTTCTCAATGAGATACACTGGTTTTGTCTAGGATTTGTTCTTTCATAAAATAAAGATCTTTGAGTTAGTTTGAGCTTAATTCATTGTAATTTGTAACTCACTCATATAATAAGATCTCCATTAGAAATTCAAGACTAACCATCTTGGTAGAGGACGTAGTTCATTTTACCGATCGAACCTCTCCAAATAGCGCATACTTATATCTTGTCATTTACTTTCAAGTTTATATCATTACTCACTATTTGCTTGTTTACTCATTGTAGATTGATTGATTGAATTGTGTTGTGTTTGTTATATCATTTGCCTTAGTTCCCTCTTTCACTCACTTTGAGCCAAAATACTTAGAATGTGTTTGTGCCCCCTTTATCACTATTTGCGCCTATTTACTTAACTAAATTTCCGTTGTGCATTTCACTCACCCACTTAGGTGTATCTCATAACGCTTAATTGATAAAGTGCGCATTTGCAATTGAGTTTTTCAAGGGTACGAAAAAAATTTCAAAACAGCTATTCACCCCCCCTCTAGCTATTTTTCATACCCTTGTTGCCCTTTGGGACCAACAGTTCAAATATTAACTCAGACACTCGTCTGATAACACTGAGACATTGTTGGCAGCACTTGTGGTAACACCACCAGTCTACACTAACAATCTCCCCCTTATTTGGACATTTCTTCACAAACACCAAAGTGCTTGTACCTAGAAGAATTTGTTAGCCAAAATACAGTTTATATACATGATATCTCCCCCATAAAGATTAACTCCCCCTTAATAGAAGAGTCAACTGAAAAACAATGATTTTGAAAATGTTTTAAAACCAAGTAAACAAACTATGATTTAAAAACTAATCATCCAAACAAAACCAAAGTTATAAAATCCAAAAACCATGAAGTGTTAAACACACTTCACACAAAAAAAAACAACCAAAAAACGAATAGTAGTTAAAATTAAACACATTAGCTACCAAGAATAGAAACACACCAACTACCAAACCTGTTTGAATCACTAGCCCGCACACCTGCATTAGCACTTAGATTCAGTACTTGTGTTAGCAGAACAACACTTGTAGCAGCACGCAGAACAGCACTTGTGGCAGCATCTCCCCCTGTTTGTGAAGAATACTATGCAACGAAATTTTACAAGTCTGTATGAATCTGCATCTGTCTTGAAGTCCGCATTGATGGAGCTTGGGCAGTCGGTTGGCGTGAAGAAGATGAGACTTTTCTCTTCTTTTTCTTTTCCTTGATGGTTGCAGCAGTTGGTTGGGAAGGAGCCATAGGAGGAGCTTGTGCGACCGGAACAGATGGAGGTCCAGAGACAACGATGGCGAGATTAGGTGATGTCACAGGTGTTACCGCCGGTGATGTCTCCATCGGCGAAGTAACCCTAGATACACCACTAGGAGAAATTTTCATGGACTCATTTGAGGTTTTGGATGGGGAATTCATTGAGGGAAATTGAGAAAAGATGGAAAAAATTTGGGAGAGAGATTTTGCATGTGATTGAGAGAGAGACATAGAGTGAAGACGAGAGGAGGGAGAAGGAGTTTAAGAATGATGTTTTAGGAAGTATACAAATTATAGATAAACACTTATTATGATGAGTCTCTTCCTATACCCTATTAACACTCAACTCCCCCTATTTCCTAGCTAGAAGGTTAAACTCAATCACATCACCCACTATTTTCACCAAAATAACCGGCCATTATCCCCAAAAATTAGCCTTTTTTTTAAGAAATAAAAAGAAAAGAAAATAAAAAATAATTTAAGTAGTAAATCGGTATAGGTACATGGCTCCCACACATTTTGAAATTCAATTTGAATTATGACTCCAAAATAATAGGGATATAGTTACCTAATTAGATTCACCATAAAATAAAAAGGTTTTTAATAAAGACCTTTTGGAATCAAAAACTCCACAAAATTAAGGGACTTTCGGACTTCCCAAATTTAATTATTAAACCCAAAAATAATAAATAAAAAAAATGTGGCACATACTAATGTGTTATTGGCAATGATGGTAACACTTTAGAAAACACATGAGTCAAATATCCCCTTGATAAAACTTTTCATTTTAAAGAACATAAGGCAAAACAATCCTCATTATCAACACTTGAGGTACATGTTAAGCTTCTTTATGATAAGCAATTGAGGCAAAAACAAGCTTTTCAAATACTTGAGACATAGCAAGCCTTAAATATAAGTATTTGAAGTTAAAGATATAAAAGCTTGTTCTTCATTATTAAGCACTTGTAAAAAATAAGCATTATTTACACCTCTTTATCTACAAGGAAGCCTCGTAGTAACGAGCTCCGTGCCCCGAGTCCTTATAAAGTGTAAATTCGCTTTAGTGGTTTGTACCTTTCAAGTGGGATACACTGTAGTAGCGAACTCCATGTTCCCAATACTTAGTACAAAGTCACTAAATATTATCTCCCTTTGGCAAGAGTGCATCGTCGCAACGAATGCCGTGCCCCGAGTTACTAAGGAGATATTAAGTGCTTTTTTCCTTTTAAATTTATTTTTATCAAAAAAATTAGTGACTTTGTCACTTTTGAGAGCAAAGGGGATTTGACAAACATGTTAACCAAGTATAAACCTACCAAAACAAAAAGGTCAGCATGTGCCGCCCAGAAAACTGAAAAAATTCATTTTTTTTAAATAAAATAAAATAAAATATTGTACAACAACAAAGATGATCCAAGGGTTCAAAAAAGACACGGAACAAGAGACTTCTTCAAGTTAGAAAATCTCTTAAGGTTAAAAACTTGAATTAAATATTCATCTTTCGAAGAGTTAGAATTATTTTTAGATTCAAGTTTAGAAACAAAACATGAATGGTTTACCTTAGCATAACTTACCATGTCTCGATAATTAACCTGTTCCTTACGTCTAGTTTGTATCCCTTCGTCTAACCTCCCTATCACTTGGGATATATGATGATTCTTTTGAATCCTCAAAGGGGGATCTCTTCTGACGGGATCATCAACTTTATTGGAGTCCTCCTTATTTTCATTTTCTGCAACTGTACTGACTTCTGGTGTTATCGCTAGTGTTGCCTCATGTGTGGCATCACTGGGGCCGACATCTGGTCCAACACTTATGTCAACACTTGGTCCAACATAAATGTCAAATTCACTTTGAGGTTGTTCCAGCAGTACCAAACGAGGATATTCACCTGGTTCATCTGCAACACTTGACAGATCATCAAAAACAATATTTACAGATTCTTGAATAGTTCTCATTCTTTAAGTTATACACTCGATATGCATGATTGTCATGAAAATATCCCAGAAAAATGGCTTTATCATTCTTAGAGTAAAATTTAGCTAAGCGATCCCAGTCTTTTAATATATAACATACACACCCAAACACATGGTCCCATTCAAAATCTCATATGGTGTCATTGTTAAACCGGGTCTTAAAAAGACTCTATTAGAAATGTGACAAGCCGTACTCAAAGCTTCAGCCCAAAATCTTTTTGAAATTCTTTTTGAGAATAACATAACACGGGCCATATCAAGCAATGTTCTATTTTTCCTTTCGGCCACCCCATGGTGTGATTTAAAGGGTGAAAAATCATGGTTTATTCCTTTTCTCTTACAAAAGGTATAAAAAGAAAAATTTGCAAATTCTGTTCCATGGTTGGATCTTATACGAAAAATAGAAGCACAAAACATTTTTTTGATTTTGCAATGCAAGAGTTTAAATTTATCTAAAGTTTCAGATTTTTCTCTTAGGAAATATACCCAAGTAAACCTAGAGAAATCATCAACTATAAAAAAAACATACCTCTTACCTCACAGACTTTCTACCTCAATTGGACCCATCAAGTCCATGTGCAAAAGCTGAAAACAATGTGTTGTCCCGAAGTGTTGCTCCTGGTGTTGGGTAACATTGCGGGTAACACGAGTCTCCTTACTTATAAGGCAGTCCCCACACACAATTTTGTTCTTTAGATTCAGTTTGGGGACTCCTTTGACAGCCTCAAACTTGAAAATGTCCTTCAAGTTTCGATAAGGGGCATGTCCCAACTTTTGATGCCACACAATTGTGTCATCCACATTAACTGAATTGCATACTTGTTTATCTTCAACAAGATAGCAATTGTCACTTGATCTAATTCCTGACATTACACAAGTGTTAATG
Source organism: Campanula takesimana (assembly GCA_026119855.1). Taxonomy (NCBI): domain Eukaryota; kingdom Viridiplantae; phylum Streptophyta; class Magnoliopsida; order Asterales; family Campanulaceae; genus Campanula; species Campanula takesimana. Next base: position 113,635 of record JAOWBW010000556.1, read on the forward strand.
TTATAAAAAACTTTACAAGTATTTTTATTAAATTTTACCTCCAAGTTGTCATCGCACAATTGGCCAATGCTAATTAAATTAACAACAAATCCATCAACGTGCAAGACATTCTTCAAGGCAGGGAATCCGGAAACATCAAGTGTCCATTTCCCAATTATATTGCTCTTTCCTCCACCTCCGTATGTCACCGTTTCAACTTGGATAGATTCATAGTCTTTCAAGAACACTTTTGTTCCCGTCATATGATGTGAGCAACCACTATCAAAGTACCATGAACCTGAAACGTTAGTCCTCGAAGAAGCAAATACAACATTGCATTTATGATTGAATTTTAGAAACCAAAATTTCTTTTTAGACTTTTTGATTTTCTGATCACCAGTGTTGTCTTGAGTGTTGGGTAACACTTGAGATAACACATGTGAACTGGAATTTTTCTTTTTGAGAGTAAAACAATCAAATTTACTTTGTCCAGTTGTGTGACAATATTCACACACACGGTTGATCATAAATATCACTTGATGAACTACTTTTTACTTTTTCATGTTCTTTTACAAAACATGTTTCATTATTTTCATTCAATAAGGTAGAAGTGATTTTATCAAGAGAGTCTTGAAACCCAATACCTGCTTTGAGTGACTTACTCAAGTAGAGTATTTCATTCAATTTTGAGAACGCCATGTTGAACTTTTTGAAGGTGGTCTCGGCTAGCTTCAACTTGGACTTGACTTTGACAAGTTCAACATCCAACTTTGTGAATTGCACCGCCAACCGAGTCAAAGAGTCTTTTAGCTCATGATTTTCCTTGGTTAAGATCGCTACCATCTTGTTCTCTTTCTTCCATTCTTTGAACAATGCCTTGTAGAGATCTTTTAACCCATCAATGAGCTCATCCTTGCTCAAATCCTCCTCATCTGGACTTCCTGCATCAACATTAATTGAACCATGAAAGCAAAAATCTTCAGAAAATTTGGAAGGATTATACCTGCTGGGTGTGCTTGGTGCTTGGTGTATTGCACTTGGAAAAAAAACACAAGAATTGTTTTTCTCAAGATATATAAATTATATATCTCTAGAGGTGCCTCAAAAGGCGAGACCTTCACTAATAATTTGAATTGTAAGTACAAGGCCGAGAGTTCCCTATCGCTATTACAATTTGAGCTCTATGGGACGACTAAGACTATACACGATACCCTATCCTAGCCAAGACAAACTTATAATCGGAGATTACAAGAATGGAATAGGTTTGAGAAGACGGGGTTTATCGGAACCAAGGAGTGTATAGGTTTTCTTGTGCAATGATGTGTGTTGTAGTGTTGGTTACTTCAATCTTCATCCTCCTTGCTATTTATAGGCTTGAAGTACTTGGGGAATACTCCAAAAATGGCTGGGAGAGTTGATAAAAACGTGGAGGAGTGGTGGAGTGGAGTGGCCGAGCCTTGGGGAGTTTATTCTCCACATTTCCTAAATTGTAGGAACCAATTCTTTGTGCCCAAGTTCTTGCTTAGCCCTCTTGTACCTTTGAGCTGTGGATGCCTTGTACTTTCTTGATCAATACTCAGCTCTTTGAATGGGTCAAATCCCACGTTTTTCTTGTTGCTTCAATTCCCACATGTTTATGAATAAAATCCCCTTTATCCATAAAATCTTCTTTCACATTCCTTGCAATATTCTAGCATAATATACCTGATTAATGGACCAACAATAAACAAAATTCTTGCAAACATATTAGATGTTAGTACAAAAATAATCCATGAAGATAATGTTCAAATATTAACTCAGACACTCGTCTGATAACACTGAGACAGTGTCGGCAGCACTTGTGGTAACACTACCAGTCTGCACTAACAACATTCAACCGTTTATGATAATTCTGGGTTAATTTTGAGACGGAGGGAGGGAGTACTAATTATAATACACAGTCACTAGCCTTTTGATGAGCCACTCGCCTTTTGGAGGTTGCCATTTTGAGAGTAACTGCAGCCATCTTCATCTTAGGGTGATTGACTTTGTGAAGGTAAAAAAAAAAACAGCATATGGCTTGGCTAAGACAATACATATTATAGACCATTCGTCAGTTGCAACAATCACCAGTAATTGCTTCTTTTGCTTCAAGGACTTTTTTTTTTTTTTTGACAAAATTAGCATAATGAAACCAAAGTTTAGGATGATTATAAAATATGATTTAGTTTATCTTTCAATAATGAACCCTTTTCCCTCTTCAGTGTCTTAAGATTAATTATTAGCATCACTTACCCCACCACACTCTAATGATGCACATCACCACATTTTGGGAACCAAATAGCCCCTACCCAACCTTGCGACCATCTCAAGACTAGACATGTGCTCAAGTGTCTAATGAGAAATCTTATACTCCATCTGTCCTAACTTAAAAAAAAGTCAAAAACGTCTCAAGTTAAGAGTCAAAATTCAAAAATGAAAAGTGAGCTCTACATGTCATACTCACAACAATTATCTACTAACTATTCTCTACCCCACTTTCTCTCTTCTGCCTAACTATCAATGCTCACAACACCAATTTTTTCTTAATTCTTGAACCAAAAAGTTTTTTACTCTTAAGTTGGGACGGAGGAAGTATTCCTCAATTTGATTGGTTTAGATAGTGACAATTAGACTCTATAACAATTAAATGTTAAATATAAAATTAAATATTAATGAGGTTTGGTTTTAGATCCTCTCCCACCAAAAAGGTTATCAATTTAATTGCAATGAGTTTAGTGTATCCCAGCTTCGCCGAACTTACGGTTGCTCCGCCCCGCTTCACCAGACTAATCCTGGTCCATCAACCTCTGGCCCCTCAGTGTTGACTGGCGGCGTTAAATCGCGGATGTGCCTGAGACAGTCAGGGTAGCAACGCTCCTTATACTCCTGGCCCAAAGGGAGCTTCCTCCAAGACACTACCGTTGCTCATGCTAGGATTCGAACTCCCCACCCTTGGGTTGCAAGCCCAGCAATCAGTGGCGTATCCAGGATTTACAGTGAGGGGGGTCAAAAATTATATAAAAAATATAAAAAAAAAAAATTACACTAAAAAGATGACAATAAAAAACACACATATATAAAGCCTTTTTTTCATACGAATTCAAATTTTGATGTTAGAATATTAGGCTCTTGGGTAGCGGGAAATTGAAGAGGTTAGACTCTTGAACTTGAGGCTCTCCACTACTTTGCGAATGTTTCAGTTTCTTGAAATAGTTTTCGAGCACTGTTAGAAAATGCGCAAAAAACATATTAACAATGTCACCGGCCATACACAAACAAATCAACAAGGGCACAGGCCATGAAACCACAACAACAAAGCCACTAAACCACAAGGCCACTGGCCATAAAACCACAACAACAAGGCCACTGGCTATAAACAACCACACGAGCAAAGACTATAAGGCCACTGGCCATAAAACCACAGCAACAAGGCACTAAACCACAAGGCCACTGGCCATAACACCACAACAACAAGGCCACTGGCCATAAAACCACAACAATAAGGCCACTGGCTATACACAAACACGTAACAAGATTATAGTTCAGTTTCTAACCTCCGGGACGGGAGCCTCATTCGCTTTAGAGTCCGAAGTAGCCGACCCACGTGTTCAAAGGAGGACCCATTTTTCTGTAGAAAATAAGCTAGAGTTAAAATCCCAAATTCGTTTTGATATCCTCTGTTAACCAATTATCAAAACGAAAAAACATTCCAGATTTTGTCGTAGAAGAAAAACCCAATTCACAAATTCGTTTCTTGATTTCATATAGCTAAAATTGTAATGGGTTTTGTAAATTCAGCATCCAAAGAATAAATAGCACAGACTTCATTATATATACACGCTGCGTGTACAAAACATTCCAGAATCTACATTTTCACATTCAGAATTGAAAAACCTAATTCACGAATTTGATGTTTTTGCCGTAGAAGAAAAGGAAAAAAAAAGAAGTCGATTGAAAGAAAGGGCGAACTAGATTTTTTGGAAAATTTAGGGATTTGAGATTAGGGACGGTTCGGACGAAAGAGTAAAAAGGGCGACAAAGGGGAGAAAGATTACATGCGGCAACCGGAGTCTATGGCTGCAAGTTCGACCGATTTCTTCTTCTTCGGCGACGGCGTCTCTCTCAGTTCTTCGCAATCGCTCATCGTCGACTCTAAACCCGCTTGCGGCAAACAAAAGTGATAAGTTTGGGTAAATTGTGTAAATGTCGAGTATTTATATGTAGGGATTTGAGGGGGGTCAATTGAAATTTTTCAGGGGGGTTAAAATTAAAATTTGAACATTTTTAAAGGGTCAAAATAGGTATAAACGGGAAAGTCAGGGGGGTCAATTAACCCCCCTCACATAAACGTGCGTCCGCCCCTGCCAGCAATGTTGTCTCCTTCACCAACTCAGCTATACCCGGGGGCGCTTTTGGAGTACTCCCTCCCTCCCACCTCACTTGAGACTTTATTCCATTTTGGGCCGTCCCACTTCAGTTGAGACCCCCCAAAATGGTAAGTTTTTTTTAGTTTTATATTCAATCTACCCCACCCACTCATTCTCTCTCTTCATTTTCCACCACACAATTCATTCAACCAACCTACTATTAACCCCACTAATTCTCTCTCTTCATTTTCTACAACACATTTTCCTTATTTTATTGTTTTTCCTTAGTTATTGTGCCCACCTCAAGGGTCTCAAGTGAGGTGGGACGGAGGGAGTATATGCTTATTTTTATGGTTTGTGGATGTTATTTTTATTAACTTAAAGTTAAGTTATTATTTGGAGAGAGTATTTTTTTCTTACTCGCCCCTCTCATCATATAAAAAAAAAAAAAAAAAAAAATAAAAAAGTTCAAACAACTTCGGGTTGGGCTTTGTATGTGATATTAGTTGACATGTTATCAAACCGTGATCATTCAGGTACATCCCGCGATTTAACTAATAGTAACAATGAGGGACCGAAACTAATCTCCCCATGTTTAGTACTCCCTCCGCCCCAGCACAAGTGAGACTTCTTTCCCTTTTAGGCCGTCCACTAAAAGTGAGACTGCCCAAAATAGAAATGTTTCAACCCCACCCATTCTCTGTCTTCATTTTCCACTACTCAATTTATTCAACCAACACTACTACTTATCCCACTTATTCTCTCTCTTCATTTTCCACCGCTGAATTTATCCAACTAACACTACTATTTACTCCACTCATTCTCTCTTTTCATTTTCTACCACACATTTACTTGCTTGTCTTAATTAGTGTGCAAACTCCTCTAGTCCTATTTGTGCTGAGACGGATGTAGTATGTCGTAAGCAAGGAACCCGACCATAAAAAAAAAAAAAAATCCAAACAACGGCTAGTTAACACTTAAAACGCATCTCATTTACTTCAAAAAAAAAAAAAAAAAAAAAAAAAAGACATCTCATTTACCTGCAGGGGCAAATTAGTCCAAAAAAAAATCAACTTAACAAAAGCAAGGGCATTTCAGTTATTTCCACCTCGCGTCAGCTTCGCGTCCATTAACGGCTACTTTTCATGTTCTTCCTCACCTACATTAGTCTGAAATTCAAGTGTGTGTGTTTCTAGTGTGTGAGAGAAATTTAGGAAAACATGGATTTGAGTACGTTTTTGACGTCGGTTGGGACATCCTTGGTGATTTTCGTTGTCCTTATTGTTCCTCTTCACTTGGTTATCGAGGAAACCGGGGAACGTCTCTGTTTACTATCCGAAACGGATCCTCAACGGTTTGGAGCCTTGGGAAGGCCGCTCGTTTGCTTGGATCCGAGGAAGACATTATTGCTATCTCCGGCGTCGATTCCGCCGTCTACTTCGTCTTCTTGAGCACCGGTACTCTCTCTCTCTCTCCTCTCATTTCTACTGTCTATTGTTCGAATTTGTTTTGAATTGATTATAATATTTCCTTTCTAGGGTTGTTCTATTTTGAAAACACACATCAAGGGGAATCCCGATTGTGCTTCAAGGGGAGAGAATGAACAGGATGGAATGAGGCTTTGATTTTTAAAGAAAATGGTGAGGGTAAGCAGCGGATCGCGAACAGATCAAGATCTAGCAAAAAGAGAGCAGCCGGAGATGGTTTTGAGGGGGAAAGGTGAACGGAAAAGGAGAGCCGGAGATGGGGTTTCGTCAGACGAAGCTGTGCTTGTCACCGGTGGAGAAAGCGACGCCGTTGGAGATGAAGATAAGGATGGTGCGAGAGAGGAAGCATGTAACAGACGATTGGGCGGGTGTGGGGAGGGTGACAGTGACGGCGACAGAGGGTAATTCAAGGGAAGGGGAGGGGCTCATTTGTGGAGAAGGGGAGCAGTTGATATCTGGAAAGGGAGGAGCGGCTATGCGTAAGAAGAAGTTGGGAAAGTTAGGGTTTGAATTTACATTTCAAGTCCTTCATATTTATTGAAATAAAGTTAACTTTTAAATTTTATATTTTTCAATGTTATCCCCTAAACTTCCATGTCATCAAAAATAATTTACTTATGGCTCCATGTAAGTAATAAACGCCACATCAACATCCACATAAGCAGATTTAACAGACTTTTAAACGGCATATTGACGGAAGGACTACATAATCAACGAATATAAAGGTTAAGGACGAAAAGGTAAAAACTTAAATAGTTCAAGGACGAAAAAGTATTTAACTCGTCCCAAAAATGACCATTTTTGTTCTTGACCTAGAACAAAAGTTGGCCTTCATTCTGGGACGGAGGTAGTACTCTCATTTATGTTAAAAAAAAATATGGTGAAATTGGAATCAAGTATCAAATACAGTCGAAAGGGTACTAATTGCGAGGAGAGCCTTATGTGGAAAGGAGCTCAGGGAGGAGTTAACTTTAGGAAGTATTGCCAAACCAAAGGCCTAAAAAGGTGTCGCTACTTAGTTGAAATTACATTGTGAAACCACTTGCGTTTGGCTTCTTACTGCACAATCATTTAGTTACCTTAATTAGTGTACGGATGCCAACTTTAGTAGTTATGCATCAATATTATGTTTATGTTTGTTTTTTATATGGTTTGTGGGTAATTGTTCTCAATTTAAATGAAGAAACTTGCGATTTGAATGTAAAATAAGCTGCTGTTGTAGGTTTTAAAGACATCAAAAGTTCACCCAGATTAAAATATTGTATACAATAACATCATCTCCTCATTAATACTCCTATATCAGTAGCAGGTCATACTCATGCTCTTTTCTGAATTCTGTTTTTCCAGTGTTTGGAATACTGGTTTTATCGGGTATTCTACTGTTACCGGTACTTTTACCTTTGGCGTACACTGATCAGGGTGCGTGCGTTAAAAAACGTAACTACCAGCAATGGGACATTCAACGACCTTGACAGGCCATCTATGGGACATGTCAAAGTAAGTTTTCCAATCATTTCAATATATTTTACCGTTACCGTAACTGTACTTGTCCATGTGTATTTCATTTAGTGTATAAGTTTCATAGCTTATTGAACGTGCTTACATTTTTAGACAAAGCATTATCCTGTCTGCATTCATTTTTATACAAAGCATCATCCTATCTGCATTCTTTGCTCAAATTTTGATACGAATTCATGAATTGGTTACAGGAAAATGGTCCACGCCTCTGGGCATTCGTGGTAGCTTGCTATTGGGTTTCTTTTGTTGCATATTGCCTTTTGTGGAGGGCATTCAAGCACGTGTCTGATCTGAGAGCTACAGCCTTGATGTCTCCCGAAGTTAAACCGGAGCAATTTGCTATTTTAGTTCGAGATATACCTTCAGTTACTGATGGTGAAACTATGAAAGAGCAGGTTGAAACCTACTTCAAAGCAATATATCCCGACACATATTACAGATCAATGGTTGTCACAGACAACAAGGAGGTATTAATTACGAGTACTTGTTATCTACTTTCTTTTCTTTTTTGTTTCTAATTCTTCCCGTCCTTAACTCCAGCTGATTTATGACATTGCCTAATCGAGTTTAATGATAATGCACCAAATGAAATGAATGAAGGGAAATGCAAGACTCATTTAGGTCGAGCCTAGATTTACATTGTACTCTTTGCTTATATCAGGTCAACAAGATATGGGAAGAGTTGCAAGGGTACAAAAAGAAGCTTTCAAAAGCGGAGATAATATACGAAGAGTCAAAAAAAGGCTGGAAACACTGAAGGAGCAAGACCAACAAACAAAACGGGTTTCCTTGGTCTCCTCGGTAAGACTGTAGATTCAATAGATTACTACAATGAGAAGATCAGCGAGTTGACTCCGAAACTGGAGGCTGAACAAAAAGTCACTATTAGAGAAAAGTAAAAAGGTGCTGCTCTCGTCTTTTTCACCAACAGGGTAACTGCAGCTTCAGCAGCTCAGAGCCTGCACGCACCGATGGTTGACACATGGACGGTTATGGATGCTCCTGAACCCACCCCGTCAAGTGCTATGGACTAATCTTCCTAAAAAATATTATGAGAGGGAAGTAAGGCAATACGTGGTTTACTTCATCGTGTTCTTGACAATTTTGTTTTACATGATTCCAATTGGGATCGTTTCTGCTTTTACAACTCTCCCGAATTTGAGGAAGATGCTTCCATTCTTAAAGCCTCTTGTTGATCAGGACGCGGTTAAAACGGTTTTACAAGCTTTTCTTCCTCAGATTGCACTTATCTGTCTTTCTCGCGATGTTGCCAAAATTTCTCATGTTTTTATCTAAGGCCGAGGGTATTCCTTCAAGAAGCCATGCTATAAGGGCTTCATCGGGGAAATACTTCTACTTTTCTGTACTGAATGTATTTATTGGGGTTACGTTGAGTGGGACCCTTTTTGATACATTCAAGGACATTCAGAAAAAGCCTAATTCAGTTGTGCCTTTGCTTGCGACTAGCCTTCCTAGCAGAGCTACATTCTTTTTGACCTTTGTGGGGCTCAGGTAAAAGAATTTTCTCCTTTCTATTGTTATTTAAATTGATTACGACTACGAATTACTTTATTTGTGTCACTGGTAATTGCTAATCATTCACCATGTTTAAACGCACATAATTGTAGGTTGAAAATGACTCATACATTTATAGTTGCAGGCCCGGTTTTGAGCCCGTGCAACCATCCCAATTGCACAGGGCCCAATAATTTTGGGGGCTCCAAATTTTATGTATTAGTGTATATATATTAAACACTGAATATTTTAAATTGAAGTTGAAGGTGCCTGAATGGTTAGGCGTTGAATGTTGTTGAGTTCGAGTCTTTGCCATAGCATTTTATTGTTTGTTTTTCCTTTTTGGACTTTTCTCTCATTTTTATTTTGGGCTTCTTTTCTCCTACTTGGGCTTTTCACTCATTTTCTTTTTTGGGCTTCCATCCCCTTCTTTTTCTTTTTCTTTTATTGTTTAGGCTTACATTCATTTTTATAATTGCAATCATTTTATTGTGTAAATTTTTTAAATACTAAGGGCCCAATTTTCACATTTAGAACAGGGTCCCTATAATTATTGGTAAATCATATTGTATTATTACCATATGATATCGCAACCAAGACATGTGTTGTTACATCTATGGTCGGTAAAATCATACTATCACCATAAGATATAATGACCAAAACCATAATTGGCATTCTTGTGGTTCTGATTTTTTAATGGGAGTTAAAATATTGTCAGTTAAAAAGGATTGAACCTATTGGATGTCTAAAGCAAGAGTCTCTAGCTAAAATACGTAGCGGTTCTAACTAAAAGGTTAAATGCATTCCTCGAAATGAATTATCTCTTCATTGTTTATGATGCTTTGGATTGTAGGTTCTTTGTTGGATATGGGCTAGAGCTGTCGAGAATAGTTCCTTTAATCATTTTCCACCTGAAGAAAAGGTACCTCTGCAAGACTGAGGCTGTGGTGAAAGAAGCTTGGTTTCCTGGAGATCTTAATTATGGAACAAGAGTTCCTGGTGACTTGCTTATCGTCACTGTTGTTCTTTGTTACTCAGTTATAGCTCCTCTGATTATTCCGTTTGGTGCATTGTACTTCGGGCTCGGATATCTCATTTTCCGGAATCAGGTTTTCACGTTTACTCTGCACTTTATGATATCATTCCTAAGAATTCTTTTATTAGTAGGAGAGAGAGTAGGTTGAGGAATAGTAAGTGGATAGTTGTTGTGAGTATGACAAGTGAGTCCCATTATAAACAAGTATTATATATTTTCCTTTTTAGGAAAGTGGTACTTTTTAATGAGACTCCCAAAATGGCAAAATGGGTACTTTATTATGGGACGGAGAGATTATGTCATTTTTAGAAGTTAAATATCTTCATTCTAAGTAAACGTATTTGTTGCCAAAATTTTCTTCTCAACTAGATGTCTGTTTTCTCGTTCTGTTTTGACAGGTCCTCAAACTTTACGTTCCATCATACGAGAGCAACGGAAGAATGTGGCCCCACATCCATACCCGCATCTTAGCGGCCTTGATCCTCTTTCAAGTCACCATGCTGGGCTACTTTGGAGTGAAGAAGTTCTACTTCACTCCAATCATAATCCCACTCCCAATACTGTCCTTCATATTCGCCTTTGTTTGTAGCAAGAAATTTTACAGATTTTTCCAGTCTACAGCTCTTGAGGTTGTCAGTCGTCAGTTGAAGGAGACTCCAAACATGGAACTTGTCTATACATCATTTGTGCCAGCAAGTTTGAGTGAAGACAAGTCTGATACTTTGGGTGGGGAGAAGTCTGATAATGTGCATTTTGAAGATGCAGTGTGACCTTCAAGGACAGGGGCAGCTGTTTGATAATAAAAAAAAAGCCGCCGTGAATAGTTATGGTGTGTTTGTGGATAGTTTGGTTTGTACTAGGTACGTACCACGCAGATAGGTTGCGGTTTGTGTGTAATTTGTTTTCGGTACATTTTCTTCGTAGAACTGTTGGTCGATTTGAAGTGTGGTTTCATGTGTAGTGAGCTCTTTGGTTTGCAACAACTCTTTCTTGTATTTTGCGAACATTATTAACAGAGCTTTTGTAACTTATGATTCTTTGTATCCAGGTTTTCGCAACTATCACATTTTGCATAGCTTCTTCACGATTCAAGAAATCGCGGAGCCAGCCATTAATAGTAATCGAATTCTGGCCGAAGTTTCCGCCCGTGATACGAGTTACTACTCCTTGATCACATAAAAGAACAACCTGGTGCTTCAAGAGTTTGTGATTCAAGAGTTCACGGTACGAGTGAAATATAATGAGAGGGATGGGTCCACATGAGTTACATTTAGACATTTAAAAGGAGATCTACTATGTGACGGATCGAGGAGTTCTCACATGAGACCTCTTCTACAAAGAAACCCAACAAAACAAAATGACCAATAGAACCTTAATGCGATGGTAACAAAACAATGAAACTACTCCACAAAAACATAAAAACCCACAATTCTGATAGAATCAAGAAGTGTAAACAATCAAACTGCAAACCGGTATCAGTAAAAGTAGGACGGATAGCGAACAGGTGGTGGCGGCGGCGGCAAAGTAAGGCAATTCATATCCACTACCATAATACGGTGAAGATGACGTCATTGGCGGCGGCGGCGGCAACATATAATTTGCAAAACGTGGCGGTGGTGGTGGCAATGCAAATGGATGTCTTCCATAGCAGTGATGATGATCATCGTAGTGATCATCATGGTGGGGCATCATAGTATGCCCCATCGGAGCAGCGAGTTCGTTAAAATGGAAGGTGATTCTTCTTGTATTGGTTAATTCAATGTGGTTAAGTCTTCGATTTGAGCTAAAATGATCGGCCATACCGGAAATATAGGGTCCTCCGGCACCACCACCACCACAAGCTTCCATGTATGGGTCCATAAAGCCTCTCAAATGATGCCCGATTTCTCCACCGTGTGGTGGTTTCTGCCCTGGTGCCGTTGCCGGGGCGGTGGCTGGAGCTGGGGCTGGGGTTGCCTTCTTTTCTGGTTTCTGACATTAGGTTAACCAAAACAATACTCCCTCCGTCTTTTTAGTCTGTTCACTTTTTGCCATTTTGGGTGTCCCATTTGATTGTTCACACTCCCAAAGAGGAAAGTTTATATAATTCTTTATTCAATGGGACCCACTTGTCATACTCACAACAACTATCCCACTCACAATTCTAACCCCACTCACATATCACATCATACTTTTCATACTCACAACACCCACTCAACTACTAATATAAAACATTTTTCCTTAAAATCCGTGTATTGGTCAAAGTGTGAACAAACTAAAAAGACGGAGGGAGTATAAGACATTGAGTACAACAAAAATCACAGAAGTTTATTCTTATGACTAAAATTTTCTAACTCTTTTGTTCTCTCAAATTGTTTTCTTATTTTTTCAAAAAATAAAATAAAATTCTTTGATGGGCAAATATTGCATAGATTAGTTAGATGGACACTACCTAAATATACAAAGTATATTTATGAGACGGAGAGAGTATTCCACGAAAGAGAGTAGGAAAAAAAAAAAAAAAAAAAAGGCGAAAACGTTGTCCATGAAATGAATGTGGAGAAACTGTGGGTGAAGTGACCCCAAACAATGGATGAAAATGGCGGCCCGGCCATGATAGATTGATTACTCCCTCCGTCCCAGTTTAACGTTTTTAGTTTGACTATGCACGCACGCTTATTAAGAAATCAAGACAAAAACAAAAAAAATGAGTCAACCAAAATAGAGAGTGAAAGATATAAATGTCCAAAAACACTACTCCCTCCGGTCAAAATCACTTTTAGACCAAAATTTTGGTCCAAAATAATTGTCACTTTTGAGCTAAATGTCTCTCTTATCTTTGCATTGAAACTTGTTCTCTTTTATTAATTATCTTAGTGTGAGACATTAATGTAAGAAAGTTGCACACTTAATAGGGGTAAAGTTGGAACTTTTGTCACTAATCTTGATAATTATTACATTTCTTAAGAGTTGTGCAAATGTAAAAAAAGACAAATATTTTGGACCGGATGGAGTATTCATGAAGCAAGTGGGTGAAATTAAATTAGGTAAGTAATGATTTTTTTGTAATTAAATAAACTTTTTGAGGCCAAGCTCCTCCAAAGCACTATTCATTTTTTTAGAGACATAGATTAAGTAGATGGACACTACCACATGGTGAGGAGCGCAAACATATATTATACGGGGGGTGGGGGGGGGGGGGGACATTTGCTATTACACTAAAATCCTTAGATTCAAAAAAGAAAATGCCTCAAACGAACATGGTGAATAAGAAAACTAGCATGAAACAACTGTAAATAGTTTTCATAACATTTTTTGGAATAACAGTTGCTAATGAAAAATAAAAAGTAAGAAAAAAGCAATTTAGTTTCCTCCATAATCCCAATGTATGTATTAACGCTCTCAATCTTCATAGTCCAAAATCCATTCCAAAAGGCATCAACGAGTTAGCACGGCAGTCCAAATTCTGATAATTCACAAACTGATAACTCTGTTGATCAGTTTGATTACTCACATCAAACATAGATTTCGAAGACGACGAAGAAGACGACCTAATCATCATTAATTCCTCAACTCTCGTAACCACCTTCGTCTTCATCTCTTCCATCGACAACACAAATTGCTCGAGCTCATCCAACCCTAAACCCTCAATCGGTTCATCACACCAAAACGCGCCATTATTCACCATCTTCGACTCAACAATAACATCATACTTCTTCGTCTCTTCCTCCAATTTTTTTGATAACTCCGCGTAATGTTGATTAAACTCAGTAATACTAATAGGTTTTGGATCTGCAGTTGTAGTAGTACTAGTAGTTTGCTTATCGGTACTGGTTAGGTACCGGTCCACAACGTGGTCCGGACTGGGGTGGCCGAATGCGTAAACTCGGTCACCCTTGGAATGAACCATGATGGCGATTTCTGCACCCGTCAGGACACAAAGCTCGCTTGCCTTTTTGAAAAGGCCAGGACGGCGCTTTGAGAAAGTGACTTGACGGTGGTTTGTTTCCTCGATTTTCTTGATCTGTATCTTTTTTCGACCTTGAGTAGTCTTCTTCTTCGTCGTCACCATGACTGCCGGTGCCGTTGCCGGGGCGGTGGCTGGAGCTGGGGCTGGGGTTGCCTTGTTTTCTGGTTTCTGACATTGGATTAACCAAAACAATATAAGACATTGAGTACAACAAAAATCACAGAAGTGTATTCTTATGACTAAAATTTTCTAACTCTTTTGTTCTCTCAAATTGTTTTCTTATTTTTTTCAAAAAATAAAATAAAATTCTTTTAATAAAATTATTCTTTTTTACGTTTCAAAATAAATGTCCACTTTAACTTTTTTTTGGTTAGCTTGATTAAACTTTGAAAAATGAATATGAAATAGGAGTATAAACGATCTTCATTGTTATTGGTAGTTGATGGTGTATAAATATATAAATGCTCAGATTTTTATGAAAAATTATAAATATTTTGTTAAAAGTCAACAGAAAAGTCAAGCAAGTTTATGCAAAAACACAGACACAACAAAACAAATTTTGCTTATCATAAGAGATCAGGGGCGGACCCAGACCTAAAATCAAGGGGTTCACAAATTAGCAGTGGCGTATTTAGGATTTGAGTTGAGGGTATGCATTTTGTTTTGCCCGAAAGTTTTTTTTTTTTGGTCCGGTCAGGTCGGCTCAAATAATCAACAAGGATTGATCAACAAATTCTTTAATAGCAGTATAAGCAGCTTTCACTAGGATAGAATTACTTACCCCAATACTACTCCCAGCTTCCGTTGATGGTTTTCTTTTCAAAAATCGCTCCATAATCAACAATAAGAAAACACCACCAATCCTACAAATAATTCAATAATACCAAATAATCAAAATAAATATCATAAATTCTGAAATCAGAAAATCCTAAATCAAAAATTCCAAATTACTTAGAAATTTGAAAACCCTAAATAAAAAATCAAAATTACCCAATACTAAAAGCCCTAACTTAAAATCCAAAAAATTGAAACTTACAAGGATTGAGAATCTAAGATCAGAGAGCTTTCGTCCGTCACCGTCGTTGTCCGCCCCTCTTTGCGTTTTTCTCCTCCCCGACTCTCTTTCTTTCTGTCGCTTCTTTTCTTTTCTCCTTAATCCTTCTGCGTCGTTTTTTTATAATCTTTAGCCGCTTAGTTTTTTTTTTGTTTTTTGGAAAAGAGCAAGTTTAAATAGGAGAGGACGGAGTATATATGCCTAGAAATATATACAATTATTGACATATTTAAGCTTTATTACAAAAATCTATTATGAGTTGTCAGCTGAATCTTTACGTTTTCTTTCCAGTTTATTTGATAAGGAAAGTGAAAATTAAATATAGCAACTGAATCTATTACTCGTACAATTTATTCAATATTTTCCTTTCCTCCAAGAAAAAAAAAAAAAAAAAAACAATTTATTCAATATTAACCAAAGTCTCTCACCATTCTGATTTGGCAATTTTTCAGCCCCCGCTCTTTTCTTATTTATGGGTATTTAATACTCACTATGTCCCGGAATGATGGTCCCGTTTTTTATTTTTTATGGTAAAAAAAAATAAACTTTAACCAAACATTGGTGTCAATTTAATTATCATAATTCTCGTTATTTCTTGAACAATTTCACATTTCTGTCCATAACAATTTCACATTTTTGCCCATAACAATTTCACATTTCTGCCATATGATCATAATTCGTCATTTCTTTAACAACCGTTAAGTTTTTCTACCGGATTTAGCAAAAAATCGTTACTCTGGACAGTACATTGAGAAACAAAATTTAGCCACAAGATTGGAATACACCACATAAACTTGTCAATATATCATTTCTATTCGGTTATCTAACGATAATGAGTCTTGATTACCGAAAAAAGGACATAAATGCATGTGGCTTGACGTCCGTAGGGTTGAACATAACGGAACAGGGTCTGACTCGAGTTGAAAGGTGAGGAAGACACCAAATATGTCGACTAAATATCTAACGATTTAGATTGCCAATTATCCCAATAAACAATAGAATAGCTTACAAAAAAATGTTTATATATCAATAGAAGGCCCAAGTTTGTTTACATCACAACAACTCAAAATTTGAATTGGTCCAAGAAATTAAAGGGCTGGCCCATAAAGTGATCCAGACAGCCCAATAACAAATAAAGAAGAAAAAAACCATGCACTAGTCCAATTTTACATGTCCACAGCAACACGTTTATACAATACAGCTGGCAACCTGGGAGTGGGCACAGCCTCAACTGGAGTTCTCATATAAGTAACCAGGCCTGGATTCTCCGTCATATCAATCTCCTCTGGGCTCAGCCCATTATCTGGGGCCCAAGTAAAATGGTGCAAACTCTTCTTCCAGCTCCAAATGGCAATAACGAGTTTATTGCAAAAGTGACATGCGTACTTTGTTGAAAAAAAAATCTTTATTTTTTAAATATTTTTATTTAAAAAATAAAAAAACATACTTAATTTTTAGTTTTATTAAAAAAATAAATTTCATTTATTTAGAAAAAATAATTTCATATTTTTTTTAAAAAAAAAATAGCATAAAATTAGTATTAGTTTCAAGACTTATTAATTATTTAAGATTTAAGCTAATGTTAAATATTTGGAAAAATAAATAAATTTTTATTACTTAATATTTGAAACTTTGCATTTTGACCCTTAAAAACTAATAAGCATTACAAAATAGTCCAATCGTTACCTATTCTGTTAAATTTTCTAACATTCGTTAGTGCTGGGGTGCAAGGTCTAGAGCTGGGGGGGAAGTGGGACAAATTGAAGCTTTGGGGGGCAAAGTGGGACAAATTTGGCGCTGGGGGGCAAAGTGGGATTCGGTGGATACTTTGGGGGGGTAAATGTATTTTGGCCACAGAATGAGGTGATGACCAACCTTAAAGTCGTTCCTCACATGCTAAACTCCTAGATCCCCAATGCAGCTGCCTTATGAAACACTAAGTAGTAGAGATACTGGTCTATAAAAACTAACTAAATTTGTATTCCTAAAAGGAAATGTGACTTGGGGTCTACGGATTTTCGAAAGATTGTTTTCCAAAAAGTGATTGCAAGAAAACTACATTATCATGGTCAACCATTAGAGGTAGAAAAGTTTGTATTTATATACTTGTACATATCAAATATATGTAAGTCTCGTTCATATTATTGTTTGTGTTGGATAAGACTCGTGTTCGTGATCTTTTAGGCATCTTCAGTTTCTAACATCAAGTCGGCAGAGTGTTCAAAACCTCTTACTACCTCCGTCCCAAAATATATGTCCATAAAAATTCAAATTTGCTCTTGATCAAGAGAAAAAAAAATTCATATTCTTTTGGGACGGTGGAAGTACAATGTTATATAACTGGTTTAAACCTCAAGATACCACCTTTCAACTTGAAGCTTGATTCACAGTGAAAGGAGAAATAATCACGTCTTCTGACCCAACCTTCCGAGTCAGAAGAATGTCCAAAGCCTCTTACATTGATATATCACTGGTTTAAAATTCACAACACAAGCTGAAATTGTAAAGCTCTGATTAACAGTGAAAACCGAAAAGTATATGCAACAGCAAGAAGCACCATATTTAGACCCAAAGGCACTTAAACTACGAGTTGCTCTTGACAAAGAAAAAAGTTTCAGGATAGAATTATACTCCTCTGTCCCAATAGAAGTATAGTGTTGACTAAACACAAATTAAGATAAGCGGTTGAAGATATAGTACTCCCTTTGTCCCAGAAAGATAGTCTCATTTTGACTTTTTATGGTCAACAAAAACTAATTTTGACCAAACATTAGTGTTGATCTAATAATTCTAGTGAAATTCTATAAGTTGTAATTGATTAATCATTAAGTGAGTTATCAATAACACATTTTAGAATTTTATTGTGATGATTAGATTGTCACCAATGTTTGGTCAAAGTTCATTTTTGTTGACCATAAAAAGTCAAAATGGGACTATCTTTCCGGGACAGATGGAGTATAATACTAATTTCACATAATCTCTCTTCCTTTATTTTCTCAGAACCTTCAAAACGCCTGCTAATTTACATCCGATAAATACATGAAGAATGTATTTGAAAGATTTTCTCGAAAAAATTGTTTGGAAGGAAACTACACAACAAATAGAAAAGTTAGACAAACTTGTTCCATAAATTTTTTTATAAGTTGTACATATATAGAATATATGGGAGCCCCATTCAATCATAGTTTGTGTTTATATTAATGAAGATGCTCTTCTAAAGGCATCTTCAGATATTAACCTCAAGTCTGCAGAGTGTTCAAACCTCTTACACTGTTATATCCCTGATTTAGACCTCAAGATACCAACTTTCATCGAGAAGCTCTGATTCACAGTGAACAGAGAAATACGAATCAAATCTTCTGACCCAACATTTTGAGTCAGAAAAGTGTTCAAAGCCTCTTACATTGATATATCACTGGTTTAAACTTCACAACACGAGCTCAATTGTGAAGCTCTGATTCCAAGTGAAAACGAAAAAGTACTATGTACAACAGCAAGAAGCACCATATTAAGATCCAAAGGCACTTAAACTAAAAGTTGCTCTTGACAAGGAAAGCAGTTCCATAATAACCCATGTCGCAATAGAAGAGTAATTTAGACCAAACAGAAATTAATAAAAAGTGCTAAAAATAACTAACTCCCCCAAAATAAGCGTATATCCCCTAGCAGATTAATTAGAAGGCCGGTCCTTTGTTATCACTCGGTACAAGTTCCCATTAGTCATGAACCTTCTTCCTCAAAAGTAGGAAGTGACAGATAGGACTGCTTACTAGGATTTTGCATTAAACATGAAGTAACAACAATGTTCTATTCGGATAATTGAATTCTAGCTTGATAGAGTAAATTGGCAATATGAGGATCACCTTTTTAAGATGGCTTACTTGTTTGTAACTTCTTGAAATCATACTAAAATTGTACTACCTCCCTCCCAAAATGAATGTCCAAAAAAATTCAAATTTCCCGTAGATCACGAGCAAATTTAAAAAGTTTTTTAGCATTCATTTTGGGACGGAGGAGTAGCATTTATTTCGAAATGTGCCAAAGTTTGGGGAAACAAACTAAAAAGAAAAGATGGACTGCATTTGGGGGATTGACTATTGAGCGAGTAGTGATGACCGATAATATCCAAGGTCATTCAACAGAATCAAGATTGAATGAACTATAAGAACTTCACAATGAAAACCAGCCTAACAGCCTGGTATCTGCTTTACAACAATGGCAGCATGCCTTGTATCTGCTTTACAACCTGGCAGCATGTTCCTCCTCCTTTCCAGCCATTGTTCAACTTCAACCTGGCAGCATGTTCCTCCTCTTGGATTATAATTCTGAAAGAATACAACACCATTTGGACGGTTACCCCCGGAGGAATTTGATGAGGAAGGGGCTGTGGGTGGTTTGGGAGGAGATGCAGTGGTCTTAGATGCCGAGAGTTGGGAACAAATGAAAGAGTGTAAAGGCCGCCCGTATTATTGTCAGAAAGAATAATCTTCTTGGTACGATTGTCCTGTCTCTCTCACCCCCTACGGTTCTGATTAACATTCTGACCCTGTTGAGCAGCTACCAACGCAGCAACCTGAGTTGTTAAGGCAGCGATAGCGGTGGTAATTCCCTCTATATCCGCCTTTGTAGCCTGATCTCCCATAATGATTCAGTATGATCCAAAAGACAGGATATGGCCTGCTCTGATGCCAACTGACGCAGCACGGAAGCGATAGTATTCGTGATTAGCGCACTAATCATAAGAATTCACAAGCAATGAATCCTCAAACACAATAAACTTGGAATCCACCAAGAAAGAGAAGAAATCTCTTTGAATAAAATTCAATTGATAAAATAAAGTTGTAACCCTAACACAATGAAAGAGAAAAGTATTTATACCCTAGCTAATAATAAAGAAAGTCCTAATCCCAAAAGGAAACATAACAAAACAAAAAGGAAAACTTTTTAATCAAAAATCTGTCAAAATTCGGAATTCCCGTCTGGTTTGTTGTCGGGCACGGTCGTGCCCTTTGGGTGGCACGGTCGTGCCATGTCTACCGCATGTGTCAATCCTCCAGCCGAATTATGGCACGGTCGTGCATAGGATTTGGCACGGTCGTGCCAACTGCACCGAGTGCCATGCCCTGCTTCCCGATTTTCAGCACGGTCGTGTCCTTCATCTGGCGCGGTCGTGCTCGGTCTATTTGGCCCGGAATTCCTCCTACATCAATCACCCTCGGGTTCGGGCAAATTGTCATCCCTAATCCTTGAGAGCAGTGGCGGATCTACACTAAAACATTTAGTGTTGCCTACTTTTTGCGAGAAAAAAATACCGCCCCCGATTTTTTTTAGTATACTCTGGTATTAGTGCTTCTTAAAGACGAAAGTTACCCTTCAAGTGTGACAACTCAAAAAGGAATATCAACCTTCAACCTTTTCAAGTGGGACGGAGGTAGTAAAATACTTAGGCAATTTACCCTAAGTAAAATTTTGGGAATTATTGGAAAAGGTCGATGCTCCATTCTAAAAATAGCTTGTAAAGAAAAAATCATTCACACAATAATAGTTGATAAATCGACAAAATAGAAATAAAAATGATGAGCAAATTTAAAAACATAAGTGGTCAAGATTTTTTTTTTTTTTTTTTTGAACAAGAAAGCTTATGTCATGAACAACTACAAAATTTTATATTAATGTCAGTTAAAGTGATGGTTAAGATTTTTTTTTAACATTTTTTTTTTACATTGATGTTTTTAAAAAAGAAAATCATAGTAGAGGGAAAAAATATTTTTAAGTGGTATCAAAAGAATTTTACAAAAACTTTTAAGAAAGCTCACCTATTAGAGTTTTAAAAAAAAATTGGAAACTATTTGCAACTAGTGGGAGTTGAACCCATGTCACTTGGCAAAAAAACTAACATCTCAACCAACTAAGCTACCTACAGATTATCTAAACTTGGCGCACAGTTATGAACTTATTTACTCAAATTGTAATTTTTATTTTTTTTTTTATTTTTATTTTTTACCATTGCCTGAACAATGGTAGGCACACTAGTAGATCCGCCCTTGCTTGAGAGTCTTTCCGTTCAAAGACTCGGTGGAGATTCTGTGATTGAGAGTGGGTAACCATTCGGCCGTTTATATGTGGGTTTTGGGTTTGTGGGTTTTTTGGTTGCTAGGTTTGTTTTTTAACTTTTGGAACCTTTGAAGAGCAAGAGGGAGCGTGTCATTTATAGTAGGACATGCATTGTTGAATATTACTCTCTTCGCCCCATACCTATCGCTACTTTATTTTTATTTTAGGCGTTCCATACTTATTGCTACTTACTCAGAATGTTTATTTTTCTCTCTCCTATCAACTCACAACAACTATTCACTAACTTATTTTCTCTCTCATACCCACTCACAATAGTTACTTTTCCAACATATTTTCTTAATCCCGGTGCATTCTCATTTAGTAGCAATAAGTATGGGACGGGAGGAGTATGTTGTATTGGTTGATCCATATTTCCCGAAAAATGAGGAAAGTCAAATGGGCAATGCTAGGGCAAGTTTACAAAACGATGGATACAAAGTGAGGTGGGGATATTTAATTGGTTGCATCGATTGTGGACCCGGCGACTCGCCCTCGCCAGGAGCCTCTCAACCTTTCGTCTTCTCCACTGAGTTATCGAAAGCAATCGACTCACGTCCTGCATTCGCCAAGAGAAATATTCCAATTTTTCAGTATGGCTCCAATTTCAGTCGCTATCCATCCTAAATCGTCGTCAAGATCCAGATCACGAGGTGCCGGACCACAAACTAAAGTAATGGATAATAGCAAATGTTTGTCAATCTCAAGTATCTGAGGTACATTTAATTGTTTTAGGATTATAGTAATGGAGAGGGTTTCTTAAAGCATTGATTTTTGATAGAAGCATTTCTATATACTTTAATTGAGCTGTCTCCTCTATGTATCCTAATTTCTGTAGCTGACCTAAGGACAAAGCTTGCCTTTTGGCAATGGGCAGAGGAAATTGGTAAAAAGCATACTTTGGCATGGCCGCATGGGCAAGTATGTGCCAAAGAATGTCACTTAAATGATACTCCCTCCGTCCCAGCTCACTTGAGACTTTTTGACCAAAACTGGTCAACTTAAGGTCGGTTTGACCAACACTTTATAAAAATATTTATGTTCCAAAAAACTTTTTAAAAATTGTTATTGAGAGGATTTTTAATGGTGGTCATTTTACATTTTTTTAATTTTTGTTCGGATCATAAATATTTCTATAAAGTGTTGGTCAAACCGACCTTAAGTTGACCAGTTTTGGTCAAAAAGTCTCAAGTGAGCTGGGACGGAGGGAGTATATGTTAAGCTAGGATCATTGGAGAAGCTTGTTGTGGCATTTATAAATTTTAAGATATTCTCTTTGTCGCCTTTCTTTTGCTTTGTCCTGTATTAATAGGGGTTCATAGATTACTTTCTAAATTTTGGCTTGCTCCTGGTATTTGCTCCTTAAAATAGAGTGCTATTGGCCAAAGCCTCTTGTGTATCTTTCCAAGAAGTTCTCAATTTATTGCTGCTTCGCTTGTGCAGAGTAGCCAAAGTAGTTGCTCTTGATGAAATCGTTCTGTTGGTTCGCTCAATTTCTTGTGTTGTTGAATTGGGACTGTTACAGCCTCTTCTAGATGTTACCTTCACTGGCCTCGGCTGGTGCAATCATGCAATGGCGGTTCTTGTCCAGGGCTATTGTCGGCCTTGCCCTATAGATTGACGGTTCTATGCCAAGGGGATACCATCTTATGCAGTTCTGTTGTCAGATATTGGAACAATGAGAGAAATTTGCAAAGCTGTTACTGGGTGAAGATATTACAGTAGGCTGCAAGGGGGTTCCCGTGCGATAACAATCTGCCAATCTCCAATGTTATATTCAATCTTCTTGTAAATAATTCTGCATACCTTTTATCTGGTCTTTCTCCTCAGACACATAATTGCTTTTAACTTTTTCTTTATGATCAACAATATCGTCAGAATTTATCTTCTAAATTATTGCCATTTGAATTTTGTGTCAAATTTCATTGCCTAAACCCTTAAACTGATCTTGATACGAACCTTAGTCTTGATCTGGTTTACTGCATTCACAGGAACGGTTTTTGGGGATCTATGGAAATTGCCACTGTCAGACGTGAGGAAGAGCAACTAGACAAGAGAAATGGACTGGTCGCTTCCCCCCACAAAACTAAAAGATGAAATATTGATTTTCACTATGCAGATAATAAGCGATTCAGTCATTCATTTGATTCTTACAGCACTTTAGACGTTTATAGTAGGTGCATTTTTACCCATTTATTTGACTAATACGAGTATCAAAGTCTAAGCTCTTTGAGGTGAAATTTCTTGAACAACAGGAATGTCTGGAGGTGATGAACACTTAATCATCATCTAATTCTATCAGGGACACCAATGCATAATGATCTATGTATATGCTGTATAAGTTTGTCTATGTTGACTACATAGTTCTTGTCCTGTACACAAAGGTTTGAGCTTGCAGTCAACAGAAACAACTTGGTACATTGTCCTGTATTGAGATTCTGGACCTTCCTTTATTTCAGTTTTACTATCTATCAGTGATGGATAAAATCCTCGTGTAATAAAAACTTGTATTGAGATTCTGGACCTTCCTTTATTTCAGTTTTACTATCTATCAGTGATGGATAAAATCCTCGTGTAATAAAAACCTTGCAAGTGCACAAGTTACCGAAGTAGCAATGTACCAATATAAGGGTCGAACCACAGAGACTTGGTGGATAAACAAGTTGATTTAATTAGTGTAAAAGTAACCAGAGGGTTTGTTTTTGATTTGATTAAACTAAATTAACTAAAAGAGCAAATAAAAGTAAACTAATGATTTAAGATCGCAAGGTAAAGCAAAGATTGAATTCAAGATTTGACAACGAGATTCACGAATTAGGGTTCACAATTATTCTCATGTTATGAATTTCTCATAATCAATTCATCAATCTCAATACACGGGTTCGTTCACTTAAGTAGGATTGGGACGGTTCGGTCGCTGGATTGCAATTCCACTATTCAAGTCTAATTATGCTTTTCTATCACATCCACATAATTTAACAAGAATGCAAGATACTCTTACGAACAATGAACCTAGACTCTTTTGATTTCAATCACGATTTCAATTAAGTCTAATTAACAATTTAGGGGTCAACGTATTAATGCCCGAGTCACTGTAGCGATTAATATCCACAAATTCTAAGGCCAAGAATATCTTAACATAAGCCTGAAACCTTAAAATTGATGATAAATAAATTGTTAAACATGATCGAGATTGACTATTATGATTATGATCCAAACATAACAATCAAATAATTGCTACTACCAATCCACGAATCACAAGAGAATTAGCTACTCATAGGCATAATAAAAATCACAAGAATATAATAAATACTCATAAACCTGGATATTACGCTTGCAATCTTCAAAACCCAGAAAATAAAGCCTAGGATTCAAGCATAAGATAGTAATGACTGCTGTTGTGTTCTTTTTATACTAGGGTACAATATCTCAAAATAAGGAAAGGAAAAACAATTCCTAAACCAAGGAGGACACTTCAAAAAGCTGAATCGGAGCAGGGGGCGCGCGCACCATGAAGGAGAGGGTGTGCGCACCCTTCTTCTCATTACAAATCCAACCTTCTGGAATTAGAGGGCGTGCGCACCCTTCATAAGGGAGCGTGCGCACCCTTCTATGCCTCAACAATCTCACCTTCTGGAATAAGAGGGCGTGCGCACCCTTCATAAGGGAGCGTGCGCACCCTTCCTCTTTCCTCAGAAGTCTGCTTCTTTTCATAATTCCCTGTATAGTCCTCAGTCCCAAGTTTCTCCGAAGTTAACCAGAGGTCCTTTCTTTAACTTTAAGGCCAAAATTTCTCCTCTTTTTCAACAATTTTCCCTGTACTCAAAGACACTCAAAACAACCATTAAAACACCAAAATACCCGAATATTAGCTCCAAGATAAGTCCGAATGTATTCAATATAGATGTGTAAAAACACATCCATCAATCAGCTCGCCATCTTTTCTTTCTATTTTCTGCAGATACTTAGCTCCAAATAATGTTGTGGCAAGGTAATCCTTTCCAAGCCTCGAGAAAGTTCACGAGTATAATTTCAAAATACCAAGAATTCATTTTGTCAATCATTTTCCTACATCACCTCTAATAAATTACATTAGGTTCTATATGGAAAACATGAAGACGTCTTTTTTAATAAAGTCAATATAAAGTTAGAAATAGTGCCGCTTCCTTCCTTGTATTTTTTTTTACCTGTGTCGTCTGTTTTTCTAATAGCTATTTGTTTTATATCTTCATTGCTCTAAGGCAGACAGCAGGCATGTTGCTCATTATCAATGTATTGCTAAGCGCAGACCACGTACTCACATAGGTCTGTATTCTTATTACTTGCCACTTTTATGTCCACTTTCATTCCTAGAAGCCAATGATTTTGTTGAGGTCGATGACAGAGAAGTCTCAATATATGTTTACAATTGTTTCCCAAGAATTTGATAAGAGATGTTGGCCTTACATTTTAAGTTCTAATGATACTGTTTTGGCGGGTATGATATCAAAATATTTCCTGTAGTTAGCCTTCCATTATCACTAGCTATATTGTTTGTGCTTCGGATAATGTACTGTTCTTTACTTCATTTGGTGCTATAGAGGTTGGTTTTCTGCTCTGTTCCGCTGTTAGATTGATGGATTGGCAAGTTTCTGATTTACCAGCACCTTCAGTAACGAGAATCTTTTACAGTGAGAAGATGTACTTGCTAAAAGGTAAGCTACCGAAACTGGTATTATGCCCTGAAATCTGGTATTAACTATTATCATAGTTTAATTAACCATATTTTGGGAAGGGGTGATAATATAATAAACATTATTTTCCAGAAAAGCTTGGACAATGATTTATTTAATAGATATGCTGTGATTTTGTATGACATCAAAAAGCCGCCATACTTTGCCTCGCAAAGATGTGCACAAATAAAACTTACCACCAGTCATATCGCTTTTCCCATGTATTTCCCGTAAAGGTGTACTTTAAGAAATAGAAACCATCGATACTAACATTCCACACGCAATTATTGTTTCGAGATTTCATTCCTTTGGCTACACAATCACTTCTCCACCTGTGATCATAAACAACAAAAATTTGTCTCTCGAACCCCATATGAAATGACACGAATAAAATGGCTTCTGAAACAACCATTTTGAAACACCCCATTGATAACTTTGTCCAGACAGATATTGTGATACCCCATATCATATTTATTAAACTTAAAACAATGCAATGTGAATGGGCTTCCATCATCAGGAAGGTTGTTCAAGACATGAATAACATAGGTAGCACCGTTTGTTGTTGTGAAACACAAAATTTCAAATAAAACTATTATGTAAAAGAATTTTTTCATACAATGACTCATGATTAGCATGATAATAAGATCAAATTATATGATAATTAGAGGGGGGGAAAAGGTGTGGGTTAGGTTCTTCCTCTTTTTTAAGTAACAATGAAGCATATTTGATGATATCATGAGAAACAAATTTTAAGATTAAAATTATATGAATTACAAAGATTGTAATATTATGTGAGTAGATTTCACAAGTGTAAGCACAATATTGTATAAATATGTGAAATATTAGTATGATGATTAGATTGATATAATCATAAAGTTGAACAATAGGAGAATACAAAAGTGTCATTAATTTGACTAAGAGCCTCTACAATTGGAACTTTTTTTTGATTTTTTTTTAGAGCTTTTTATTTTATGAAAGAGTTCTTTAAAGCTTTTTATCATTGTGGAGTTTTTGAAAGAGCTCTTTACTAAGGTGCATCTCTTTCCCATTTCCACAAAGAGCTCTTTAAAATGAGATATTTCATTAATCTTCACTAATTCCACAAAGAGCTCTTTGACTAAGAGCTCTACCATTGTGGAAGAAGCTTTGAGCTTTTTATTTGTTAACTTGGCATGTGGGGCCACTAAAAAGCAACTTAAAAAAAGCTCTACTACTGTGGATGCTCTAAGCTATATTTGTTTAAAGGGAAATGGCTTTTAGAATAAAATCTTCCGCAAATTATATTATGAAAAAGTAAAAATATTTTCTGAAAATGTAATGAATTTGTTTTAAACTGTTTGCTAACTTTAGGAAATGTTTGGAAAATATTTTTCTGTGGTTGGTAAACTCTGTGAACGCTTCCGGTTTTTTTTTTTTTTTTTCTCATATATAAAATCATGAACCACAATTAAATATGACTACATAACCATTTGTTGATGGAGGGTGGAGTGGAGGTGGGGTGGTTGGAGTGTTAAAAAACATTTTACGTCGAGTAATAATTTTTTTTTTTGACGGGTGGGGTTCGGGTGATGGAGTAGGGCGTTAAAACCATTTATTACGAGTGACAGTAATTTTGTTTAGACGAGGTAGGTAGGGGTGGGTGGTGTGGCAATTATATTATATGTTTTAAAGAAAAAAAAATTAAATTTGTAATTTTTTAGACAGGGTGGGGTGGCGGGAACGGGTGGAGTGGGGCGTTAATCAATTTAAGTACAGTAAAAAATATTTTCTAATTAGACATGTGGGGTGGGTTAGAGTTACAGTATATTTTTATAAAAGAAACAATTGAAGTATAAAGTTTTTTTTGTTAGAAATTGGGGTTGGGTGTACTGATAATCCTGGATATTTGATCGAATCGTGTATATTCACTTTCTGAATAAAGTATTTCGACCCTTTGTTGCCTGAGTATCACGAAATCTTTATTGGGATAAGACAATCAAACTTTCTGTTTCTGGGCAAAGAAGACGGAATAAAACTAGAGAATTGGTTGAATTTTTCGTTATGTTTAAATGAGACCAAAATCTGTTTAGGAGCAGTAATGGTTGACATCTTAACAGTCATGATTGTTAGCATCCAACAGTCATACTTGCTGTCCAACCGAGGTGTCTGTTGGTTTTGGCGGGAAAAACTGGTAAATAACATTGGAGCACCAACAACAAGGGGCGCTGCTCCTTGACCCCCTCAAGGGGGCGCAGCCCCCTTTGACCCCGCTACTTTAATCGTGGTGGAAGACATATTAACTCAACGAGTGTGTACTCCACACTTTCCCTTACTCGTATCTGAGCCTAATATGAAATCGCATTGGTCTCTAGTAATCACAATTACATAAAATCGCTGATGACACTAAAATCACCAACATATTCTCCCATTTTAGTGTAATCCTCGATTTACTAAACATATAAAATATGAAACAAACTAATGAAAACAAACAAATGCATAAATGAAAATGTCTTGCGATTGAATTTCCATCTTAGTATAATACACATTTCAAATACTCGAGAATCGGGTGTCCCAACGATTGAACCCGTCAACTCATAAGTTTCTTACAACACTCTATTGTTTATACCTGACATTATTACAAGCCATGTGTCCCTATCCTTAATGAACATATAGAAATCCAAGTCCTAGCTTCTTGAAGCGGCAAAACTTCATGTCACATAGTAGTTCCTTTAATCTTGCACCTGCATTTGCAATTTTTCAAAAGAACCATTAAGAAGATATTCTTCACCTAACATCACTTGCAGGTCTGACACACATACCTTGGAAACATTATCACATGTGCTCCAATCTCCAACTGTGAGCTTTCCACTTTGAATCCAGGCTTCTAATGTTGTATTAGAAGGGAATAGGGTATCTCACAACTAGAGGATTAATGAATTTAATCCCATCCCTATTGCTGACTTATTTACTAAGTCTCTAGCTAACCCCTTCGTCAGTGGTCAGCTAAATTTTGTTGAGACCGAACAAACTCAACTGAAATCACACTATTTTTATTTTTATTTTTTACCATTGCCTGAACAATGGTAGGCACACTAGTAGATCCGCCCTTGCTTGAGAGTCTTTCCGTTCAAAGACTCGGTGGAGATTCTGTGATTGAGAGTGGGTAACCATTCGGCCGTTTATATGTGGGTTTTGGGTTTGTGGGGTTTTGGTTGCTAGGTTTGTTTTTTAACTTTTGGAACCTTTGAAGAGCAAAGAGGGAGCGTGTCATTTATAGTAGGACATGCATTGTTGAATATTACTCTCTTCGCCCCATACTATCGCTACTTATTTTTATTTAGGCGTTCCATACTTATTGCTACTTACTCAGAATGTTTATTTTTCTCTCTCCTATCACTCACAACAACTATTCACTAACTTATTTTCTCTCTCATACCCACTCACAATAGTTACTTTTCCAACATATTTTCTTAATCCGGTGCATTCTCATTTAGTAGCATAAATAGTATGGAATATAAGGGATATGCGGGTATGTATATTGTATATGGTTGATCCATATTTCCCGAAAATGATGAGGAAACAACTGGGCAATTTTAAAGGTTAGGCACAAAAGAAGTTTACAAAATGATAGATACAAAGTAAGTAGCGATATTTTATTGGTTGCATCGATTGTGGACCCGACGACTCGCCCTCACGAGGAGCCTCTCAACCTTTCGTCTTCTCCACTGAGTTATCGAAAGAAATCGACTCACGTCCTGCATTCGCCAAGAGAAATATTCCAATTTCAGTCGCTATCCATCCTAAATCGTCGTCAAGATCCAGATCACGAGGTGCCGGACCACAAACTAAAGTACAGGTATCTGAGGTACATTTAATTGTTTAGGATTTAATGATTGATGTGGTGCAATAGCAAATGTTTGTCAATCTCAAGTATCTGAGGTACATTTAATTGTTTTAGGATTATAGTAATGGGGAGGGTTTCTTAAAGCATTGATTTTTGATAGAAGCATTTCTATATACTTTAATTGAGCTGTCTCCTCTATGTATCCTAATTTCTGTAGCTGACCTAAGGACAAAGCTTCATGAATCATACTATGTCTGATACCTAAGTATCTAGACTTGCCATTATAAATCTGACTATAAGCCCTGGCCAACGTGGCTGCACTATCACAATGGATAGATATTGGCGATATCGGTTTTGGCCATAATGGAATCTCATATATCAAGTTTCGTAGCCATTCTGCTTCTTTGCCAGCAGCAACCAATGCTACGAACTCAGATTCCATAGTAGAATGAGTAATGCATGTCTGCTTCTTGGAAGCCCATAAAATTGCACCTCCTCCAAGCAAGAACACCCAGCTACTAGTAGAAGATGAATCTTCTTGGTTGATCCAACTAGCATCTGTGTAACCTTCTAAGATAGAAGGATATCCAGAATAACATAAACCATAATTCATAGTACCTTTTAAGTACTTGAACACCCTTGTTATTGCACGCCAATGCTGTATACTAGGATTACTAGTGAATCTGCTCAATCTTCCAACTACATAAGCAATATCAGGTCGAGTGCTCGTCATAGCATACATCAAATTGCCAATGGCTTTTGCGTATTCGAGCTGTGATACAAGTTTACCAGTATTTGGCACAAGTTTTTCAGTTGGATCCATGGGAGTACTGACTTTAGAACAATCATCACAATTAAACTTCTTGAGAATTTTCTCAATATAATGAGATTGTGTAATTGCAATTCCCTTGTTCATCCGTTTGATCTTTATACCAAGAATTATATCAGCTTCTCCCATATCCTTCATGGAGAACTTAGATGACAGAAACTTCTTAGTTTTATCAACTACATTTTGGTCTGTGCCAAAAATCAACATGTCATCTACATATAGACAGATGATTACACCTTTACCGGATTCATCAAATCTACTATATACACATTTGTCTGACTGATTTAATACAAAACCATTCGACAAAACAACCTCATCAAACCTTTGATGACACTGTTTAGGTGCTTGTTTTAGCCCATACAATGACTTAATTAACTTACACACCTTATGCTCATTACCTGGCATAACAAATCCTTCAGGTTGCTTCATATACACTTCTTCTTCCAAATCACCATTTAAAAATGCTGTTTGACATCCATTTGATGAATCAATAGATTATGAATAGCTGCCAAAGCTATCAACAATCTAATAGTAGTGATACGAGCAACTGGTGTATAGGTATCGAAGTAATCGATCCCTTCCTTTTGTCTATAGCCTTGGATTACCAATCGAGCCTTAAACTTGTCAATTGTTCCATCGACTTTCATCTTTTTTTGAAGATCCATTTGCACCCTAAAGGTTTGCAGCCTGGTGGTAAATCAGACAAGATCCATATATTATTTTCCATAATAGAACTAATCATCATCAATTGCTTCTTTCCAAAAACCAGCATCTCGAGATTTTAAAGCTTCATCATAGGTTCTTGGATCCTCCTCAATATTATAACAGTAAGAGTATTAAGTTTCAATTTGATCTCTTGATCCCTCAACTAAATATAGTTGAAAATCAGAACCATATGATTTAGCTTTTCTGGCTCTTTTACTTTTACGTAGTTCGGGTGTCTCACTTGGTACATCATTTGAATGATCATCCCTTTGAGATTCATCCGAATTTGGTATAATATCCTTGGGTCTAGGTATTGAAGAGAAACGATTCTCATCAAATATTGCATCTCTTGATTCTATAATTGTGTTAATAGAAATGGAGTCATTAGGTTCTATAACATAAAACATATATGCCTTGGAATGCTCAGCATATCCAACAAAGATGCAGTCAATACTTTTTCTCCCAACTTTTTCCTTTTAGGGTCCGGAAGTCTAACCACGGCCTACACCCCTAAACTCGCAAAAATGCCAAGTTGGGTCATTTCTTATACCAAAGTTCATATGGGGTAATCTTGTTCCTTTTATTAGGAACCCTATTGAATAAATAGCAAGCCGTTAACATAGCTTCTCCCCAAAACCCGTCACTCAAGCCAGAGTAAGATAACATGGCATTGACTATTTCTTCAAGAGTTCTATTTTTCCTTTCAGCCACACCATTTTGTTGTGGTGTATAAGGAGCCGTAGTTTCATGAATGATGCCTACGGATTGGAAAAATATAGGATCATAATATTCACCACCTCTATCTGTGCGTAAGGTTTTAATCAAGCCATTTTGTTGTAATTCAACTTCTGATTTATAAATTTTAAATTTATCTAGGGCTTCATCTTTTGCATGCAGTAAGTAAACATAGCAAAACCTAGAGGCATCAACTATAAAAGTGATAATATACTTTTTATTGCCTAAAGATGGAGTAGCATGAAAATCACATAAATCACTATGTATTAATTCAAGTATTACAGAATTCCTTGTTATACTTTTAAAAGGTTTTCTAGTGATTTTTGTTAACATACAAGTATTGCATTTTCTAGTATTTTTATCAATAGCAGGAATTAAACCATTTTTAGACATTTCAAGCATTCTTTTATAGTGCACATGTCCTAAACGAGCATGCCATAATGAAGAATTAATATTATTAGAACAAGTCATATAAACGGTACTAGAATCATCAGGAACTTTATTTAAATTCAACATAAACATCTCATTGTTATAATAGCCAAATCCTACAAATACACCAGACTTCGATAAGATATACTTATCGGATTCATACACTTGTTTGTATCCACACTTATTTAATACAGGACCAGAAATTAAATTCTTACGAAGTTTTGGTACATACAACACATTAAACAAAGTAATACATTTTCCTGAACTGAATTCCAACACCACATTTCTTTTTCCTTGAACAGGAGCGAAATGATCATCACCCATGCAGAGGACAGACCCGTCTTCCACCGTTCATATGTCTTAAACCAGCAACGATCCTTACAAACATGAGTTGTGGCACCAGAATCAATCCACCACGCAATTGCATCAACCTGCACATAAAATGCTTCAGAAATTAGTGAAACATAATATTTAATAAATCTGTTCCAAACATGTACTAAATTCTGACCTTGTCTTGGGTATGGTCCTTCGACCCCTTTCCCGAACCAGTAGTGCTTGCGCCATCCTTTTTGTTACTACAACAATCCCTCTTAAAGTGACCAGATTTGCCACACTTCCAACATGCCACTTTAGGCTTCTTATTAGGACCGGAACTATCGTTGTTATCCTTGAAACCACGTTTCTTTCCTTTGTTTTTATTTTTGTTTTTATTCTTTCCACCCCCCTCAATCATATTCGCCGAGGGTCCAGCAACTTCCTTTCCTTTGCCCTTGCCACTTTCTTGTGCCTTAGAGATTCCTCTATGCGCAAGTGACTACCAAGTTGAACCAAAGACAGATCGTCTTTACCATGCTTCAAATTATGTTTGAAATCCTTCCAGGAATGAGGCAACTTGTCTATCACACTTGAAACAGATATTGCCTCATCCATTTTCAAACCATGTTGTGTAAATTGTCCAAGGATTCTAAGGAGTTCATTGAATTGTTCCATGACAGGCCTTGATTCGACCATCTTGTAATTATTGAAATTACTTACAAGGAACTTCTTACTCAAAGCATCCTCTGCCATGTACTTAGATTCAAGAGAATCCCATAACTCCTTTGCAGATTCCACGTTCTGATAAATATCAAACAGAGAATCAGACATACTGTTTAATATGTGTCCCCTGCAGATGTAGTCGTCATTTTCCCACTTCGATCTGCGTCTGAATGCTTCCAAACTATCATCATCCTCCAACAATTCTGGCATAGGGGTAGACAGAACATACACAACCTCTAATGTTGTCAAAAGGAAGTGCATCTTCTTCTGCCAGCGCCTAAAATCATACCCTTCAAACTTATCCAGTTTCCCAAAGTTAGTCGTCATCTCCTTCACAGTACTTCCTCCAGCCATGATTATCACAGAATACTTTATTCGTTTGCTAGAAATTGGGGTTGGGTGTATTGATAATCCTGGATATTTGATCGAATCGTGTATAATCCACTTTCCGAATAAAGTATTTCGACCCTTTATTGCCTGAGTATCACGAAATCTTTATTGGGATAAGACAATCAAACTTTATGTTTCTGGGCAAAGAAGACAGAATAAAACTATAGAATTGGTTGAATTTTTCGTTATGTTAAATGAGACCAAAATCTGTTTATATACAGATGGCAGTTAGGAGCAGTAATGGTTGGCATCTTAACAGTCATGATTGTTAGCATCCAACAGTCATACATGCTGTCCAACTGAGGTGTCTGTTGGTTTTGGCGGGAAAAACTGGTAATAACATTGGAGCACCAACAACAAGGGGCGCTGCCCCTTAACCCCGCAAGGGGGCGCAGCCCCCTTGACCCCTGCTACTTTATCGTGGTGGAATACATACTAACTCAAACGAGTGTGTACTCCACACTTTCCCTTACTCGTATCTGAGCCTAATATGAAATCGCATTGGTCTCTAGTAAATCACAATTACATAAAATCGCTGATGACACTAAAATCACCAAAATGAGTGGTGGGGTATATTCAATATAAATTATTAAAAGTTGGTTATTTTTGGGAGGTCTCAAATGAGCTGGGACGGACCAAAATGGAAATAAGTCTCAAGTGAGATGGGATGGAGGGAGTATTTGATATCAACATTATGACATTAGTCATATCAATTATGGATGGCCAAAACCGGTTCCGGGCCTGGTTCCGGTTCGGCATATATGTGACCCTGAACCGGCCCGTACTTACCCCGGTTCCGGTTGGCACAATCCGGTTCCGGTTAGGTTTCAGTTCCGGTCCGATTCCGGTCCCCCCTTTAAAATTATTGAAAAACAAGGGATTTTCGATCCGGTTCCGGTCCGGTTCGCCATTTATGTGAACCGTAAACGGCCCGAATGAATGGCGGTTCCGGTTACTTCGGTTTCGGTTTACTCCCTGGTTTGCTCTGATTTTCCGGTTCCGTTTGGCCATCCCTAATATCAATTACAAAATCTATATCACTTGTGGTGCAATAAAATAAAATGATACCAAGAAATTGGACACTTTTGCGACGGGAAAATACAGAAATATACCCCTGAACTTAGCGATTGGATGCAAATATGTCTTTAACGTCGTTTATTGGCACATTTGCTCCTCAACTCAATGAAAAATAGGGCAAATTTGGCCTTCGTTAACTTTTTCATCCAAAATTTAACGATTACAGACCTAAATTGAATTAAACAACTTGAAAATGAATAAATTGTGAACTATCAATTATATATCCTAAAGAATAATAATTATAGAATTGACAGTATGTCAAATATTTTATCTTTTAATAATTGATATTTAATTAATCACAATATTTTGAGAAACTAATTTTTCTAAATTATAAAAAGTCACCTACTCTAATTTAATTTTAGAAAGATCTTAATTTTGTAAAATTGATCATGACTATCGCCTATCAATAAAAAACACGACCAAAATAAATTAAATAAGTTCAAACTCCAAACTATCTTTAAATTAATCTTTATCATTCTCCATCATTTATTAATTAGCATCATTTATTAAGTTTAACTATAAATAAATAAGTAGGTTTAAATGGTATTCTCATCCAAATGAATATTTATTTATTTTTATATTAAATACATCTTAAAATGAAATGTCAACTTTTTTTTTTCTTAAGTTAGTTTTCTACCATTTAAGTTTATATTTTCATTAACATTTGGGAAAAAAACAAAATATAAAGTACTTAAAAAAAAATATCATATACTCTCTCTCTATAAGATTTTATTAAATTTGTAAATAAAAATTTATGTTGGAATTGGCAGTGTGTCATAAATAGAACTTCACTAAAATCTTTTTTTTCCCCCTACTTTTCAGATTAATTTGTTTTATTTAAGTACTTTATTTTTTAATAAACATTTTCAGGATAATATAGTTTAATAATTCACAATTTATCCCTTTTCAAGTTGTTTAATTTAATTTAGGTCCTGTATTCATTAAGTTTTGGATGAAAAGTTGAATTTTGGATGAAAAAATTAACGGAGGCCAAATCTGCCCTATTTTTCATTGAGTTGAGGGGCAAATGTGCTAATAAACGACGTTAGGGGCATACCTGCATCCAATCGCTAAGTTCAGGGGCATAATTCTCTATTTTCCCCTTTTGCGACCAATATATGTAGCCGCAGACCTTTGCAGAGTAAAGGGTAGAGTGGGTCCTGTGAAATTTGGAGCCCTAGGCTAGGCTAGGCGATGGTTCATTTGCAATATTGATGGAGGCATCCTTTAAAGTTCAGGTTGTTTAGAAATTCAGTATGTCATCTTTGTTAAGTATTGAGATTGTATGCTGCTGCCAATGCTGCTTCATTGATATGTTCATCAGCCTACTTAATTGAGAGTGTCATTAACTGCCCAACAGATTGGGATTCCACAAGCTTATGAACCTAGGGTGATCCCTGTTATAACTCTATTCTGCCTATCACCCAAAAATTGTTAGGTCTTCCTTTAAATGCTTACTGAAATGACTAATCTAACCCCAATGAAATACTCCCTCCGTCCCATGATGATAGTCCCATTTGACTATTCAAACATTTAACAACTTATATTAATGTGCATCACTATTCTTGATGAAGTTTAGTTATTACTCCATTACTCCCCTAGCAATTGTTCTCCTTGGACACTACTCTCTCTCCCTCTGCCTCCTTGTTTGGGCAATTATGGAAGTTCAATGATTTTAACCTGTCAATTTTGGAAATGGGATAATCAATTTGACCATCAAACTTTTAACTTTTCAAATGTGACCAGTGTACTAATGATATAACCGCAAATGTGACCAAAATGGTTACGCCGTTTAAAATTTAACAAAATCTATGATGGAGCTCTTACGCCACGTCAGCAAGGGGCGTTAAGTTTTAAATGGAAGTTATCATTTGGGACACATTTGCAGTGAAATCATTAGTACACTGGCCACATTTGAAAAGTTAAAAGCTTGGTGGTCAAATTGATTACCACAAATAGTACAATAGTCAAGAATATAAATTACTCAATTTCCTCTAGGTTTGCTTCTGCTTGTTTTGGAATTTGGTCTGGTTGACTAGTTGGTCACGTTAGAGTGTCTGGTTAACAGTTGGCTGAATCTGGGTCTGTTCTGCATGGTTTTTGAATTATGGTTCTCAGTTGGCAGTGCGGTCAAGTCAGAAGGTCGTATTGACAATTAGGTTTGTCTGGAGGATCCAGTTGATAGTTAGATCTTGAAGAGCTGTTTTGACATATTGGTCTTAATGTGCTGATTTACGGTTTGTTAGATGAGGGTATTTTTTTTTTAGTCACGATCGCAAGGTGAAATGTAGGCAAACCTTACCCACCCGTGACCTCCAGGTCACACGGCAACACCTTAACCAGTGCGCTAAGGATCTCCTTCTAAGCACTTTTAATTGGTTAAGTACATAAAAAACATCAATTCATCATGAGTGCAAGTGTGAATTCTATTATGATGTTTGGTGAGGGTTAGTTTAGTAACTTCTTAAAATACCTTAATTCATCATGAGTGTAAGTGTGATTGTGATATAATGGTTGATGAGGATGTGTTTAGTAAAATTAGGAGTTAAGAACTTTTAACTGAATAAGAACATAAAAAACCTTACTTCATCATGAGTGTAAGTGTGAATTTTATTATAATGTTTGATGAGAGTGAGTTTAGTAACCTCTTAAAAACATTGGACATTCATTTTGGGACAATTTTTTTGAAAAAAAAATGGTCATTCATTTAGGGACGAAGGGAATTGTGTTCTTTCTTTTTCACCTTGGGCCTTACAAGTAGCGTTGATATGCAGAATCCTAATTTTGAGTTGGGAATGGAATTTGCAGATCATAGGGTTCTAGTGGAGGCTATTAAAAAGCATGCTATTGTTGAGAAAAAGGCAATATTCTTCTTTAAGCAAGTTCAGCAAAGAGTTAGGGCAAGGTGTAAAGATCCTTGTCCTTGGTTGTTATTTGCTTCTAAATGCCAACATGAAACAAACTTAGTTATTAAGACACTAAACAACAATCACACTTGTGGAATACATTATAAGAATCCCCATGTCAATCCTAATTGGTTGTCAAGACAACATGTGAATAATTGGAGATCCAATCCAACTCAGCCTGCAAAGTCATTTCAAACCACAGTCTTTCAGAAGTACACATCAAACATATCAATTCATCAAGCTTACAGAGCAAAGAGGAAGGCATTTGAGTTGATTGAGTGGAGTGTTTCAGAACAGTATGAGAAATTGTGGGATTATGCATATGAGTTGAAGGCTAGAAATGAAGGTAGTTCAGTTTTTATGACAACTGAGGATGGGAGTGTGATGGATGGGAAACCTATCTTTCAAAGGTTTTATGCTTGTTTGGGTGGATTAAATGAGGGATTCAAGTATTGCAGGAAAGTAGTGTGCTTGGATGGATGTTTCCTAAAAGGAGAGCATGGGGGTCAGTTATTGGCAGCTTGTACTATTGATCCAAATAACAACCGGTATCCAATTTGTTATGCTATTGTGGAGGCTGAGACTAGGGAAACATGGCACTGGTTTATCAAGTTGTTGATTGATGATTTGGAAGTAAGGGATGACTCAGAATATCTAATCATGTCGGACAAGCAAAAGGGCTTGATTGATGCAGTTAGTACATTGATGCCACAAGCTGAGCATAGGTTTTGTGTCATGCACATGCTATCAAACATGAGGACTGCTGGTTTCAGAGGATTAATATACAGAGATCAATTGTGGAATGCTGCTAGTGCTACAACTAAATCCAGATTCAAGACATGTATGGATGAAATTGCTTGAGTGTTTTTAACTGGTTCAAAGACAAACCCCCAGAGCAATGGTCTAGATCTCACTTTAGAACTAATACCTGCTGAAGTTTGGCTGGATCATTCAACAGCTTCATACTGCAAGCTAGAGACAAACCAATACTTGCTTGCCTTGAGACAATCAGGAATATGTTAATGACAAGGCTGGAAGAAAATAGACAAGTTGCTGCCAAGAATGGGGTGGACTGAGATTGTGTCCAAAGATTGTGAAGGAACTTGAAAAGAGAAAAAAGTGGGTGAGTGAATGCATTCCAGCATCTGCAGGAGGTGATAAGTTTTAGGTAACAACAATGAGGGGAACTCAGTACTCAGTTAATTTGAGAGAGATGACATGCACTTGCAGAAAGTGGGAGTTATGTGGCATACCTTGTAATCATGCCATCTCTTGTATGTTTCTGAAAGAAGAAGATGCTGAGAAGTATGTGGCAGATTGCTATAGAGTTGAAACCTACAAAAAGGTTTACTCTTTTATGATTAACCCCATGGATGGACCTGATATGTGGTCTAGGACTGGTTTACCTCATGTTTACCCCCCTCCCACCAAAAGACTTCAACCTGGAAGACCAAAAAAGCTAAGGAGGAGGACTAATCAAGGTTTACAGCAAGGTCAAGGGGGAGAAGAAGGACTACAGAACCAAGGACATGTACAAGGTTTAAATGAAGGGGAGGAGGATCCAATTGAATTAGAGAATGGCACACAAAAACTAAGGAAAACTAACTATCAGAGGACTATCAAGTGCAGTGTTTGCAAGCTCTTTGGGCACAACAAAGCAAAATGTCCATCCAGAGAACCCACCAATGTGAGTAATTTGTTTTACTGTTCTATTCACTGAATTTTAGAGTCTTTATCTAATTATGTTTGAATTTTTATTAATGTTTGTAGGAGGACACTTGTTCAAGGAAGAGGACAAAGTGCAGTATTTGTAGGCTTGAAGGACATAACAAGGCAAAATGTCCTTCCAAAGAATCATCCAATGTAAGTACTTATATTATTTCAACATTTAACTCTATTTACCTTTCACTTATAAATGCAGTATTTGACTCATAAATGCATACTTGTAGGTTGAACATAATACAGATGTTGGGCCACCTTCACAAGCAACATATGTGAATGTCCAACAGCAAATCAGCAACTCAAAGAGACAAAAAATGACCACTTCATTAACACCAACATTGATTGTTAACAACAAAGGCCCATCTACCCATGTCAGATATCCACCACAAGCACCAGCAACTTCACAAGTCAGAGATCCACCACCAGCAACTACCCAATCCAGAAATCCACCACCACCACCAACTACACAAGCCATACATTCACCACCACCACTCTCACCTACTCTACATACACCACCAGCATCACCACTTTCACCTGCTCTGACTACTCCACCACTATCACCACTTAATTTACCAACACCTGTGTCACCACTAACTCAGCCTACACAACCAAGGTCAAGTCCAAGGTTTACAAAAGCAAAGGAGCACACAAATTCATCACAATCAACACCATTGCCAAAACCAACAAAAAAGGTAAATACTAATGTCTCTCTGTCTTTAATATGTAATGTTATTAGGTTTGAAAACCATTACTGAGGCCCTTAGTGTTGAATATGTAATGTTATTAGGTTTCAAAACCAAGATCCAGTCCAAGGAAAACAGCCAATGACAAGACAATGATGGTAATGACCATTAACTATCCTCTGTCTTAATATTTTCATTGATGCCACAATCAGTGTTAAATTTGTATTTATTATTAGGCTTCAAAAGCAAAGGCAATTGTGCCTGACATGACTATACAACCACCAAGATCCAGTCCAAGAAACTTTGCTAATCAGA
Source organism: Campanula takesimana (assembly GCA_026119855.1). Taxonomy (NCBI): domain Eukaryota; kingdom Viridiplantae; phylum Streptophyta; class Magnoliopsida; order Asterales; family Campanulaceae; genus Campanula; species Campanula takesimana. Next base: position 154,036 of record JAOWBW010000556.1, read on the forward strand.
ACACAAATGTGGTAATTTGAACATTTAACTCTATCATTTGTCTTCTATTATTCAATTTGTATTTAGCCAAGTTCTATATATTCACTTTGTCTAGGTTCCAATAAAAGCAAAGGACCCCACACAAGCATCACCAGCAAAAGAACTTAGGAGGATACCAAGATCAGACAGGTTGAAGGCTAAGTTACAGTTCAAGAAAATTGATGGGGTAATTGATTTAGGAGAAGAAGATGATGATGAAATGGTACTTGAAATGACAATGTCTCAACCTTCAACATTTTCTTCTCCACAAACTGAATCAATTCCAGTAAACTTGTCTCAACCCCCACTTGGTGTAATGCAATCCACTGCTCGAATGAATGTGAGGAATGCTGATCAGAGGTTTACAAGCATAGAGGTTAGTGGAAGACATGGAGCAAGCAGGACTACCAAGGAAAGCACTTCACAACCATATATTCAAAAAGGTGGGAGGAACTTTGTGAGCTGGAAAGATTTGAGGGAGGCTACAAAGAAAATGTGTGCTAAGGATAATTCACAAAGTAAAAAGTGAAGAAAACCATCTTTCATGTCAGCATTTAAAGAGAATCTGATTCTCTATTGGACATATTATTCATCTTTTGTCATTTTATTGATCATGTGACTTGTTAGGTTGATACTTTAATGCCCTTGTAGGGCCTTTATTGTTGTGCTTGTTGACTGCTGTTTTGGAAGCAAAACTTTACACCACTTTGATGAAATATATCAGCCTTTAAGTTTGAACTTATATGTGTGTAACCTGTGTAGTTGTGTGTGTTATGAATGTATTTGACACATACTAACAGTGAAAAAGAAAAAGATAAGTGAATGTTACATATCAAAACATACTGCATTTCATTCAATTAAGGGCAAAATACTTGTTTTCATTACATTGATTCTCAGGTTCAACATAACAAAATCCCCAAAATACAACAACTTATCACTACTACAACCATTACTAGCATTGATCAGAAAACAAAGTATCAAAATGGACTGCATTCAACACAGCCACAACCTCCATTACAAACCATTAATAAACCCCCTAAAAATACTACATTGCCAAAACAGATAGACAATCCATGAGATGATCAACATTGCAAGCAAGAATTTCTCAGTCTTTGAATTTCACCCTCCATCTCATTTCTCTTTCGGATCAAACAGGAATCACAACCTTAGATCTTACACACATCTCTGGGTCATACCAAGCAAAATACCCACAATCTCCAAACTGAAAATTCGAGATTAATCCAGTTAAAATATAAGAACAAAATTAGGGTTCATTCGATTGCAAAATTATCTTCAAATAACTTACTTTTTTGTTGTTTGGGCATTGCAGGAATCTTCGCCCTGGATTCCGCTCTGTCCATGAAGTCTTAATTCGAGCAATTGAACCACACCTGCAAATCAAGTTTGTGTTCATGATGGAATCCAATTTTCTCCTTAATTTCTATGGCCCGTATATAAATAACTCGACAATTGTGTTTGGAGGGAAACGGTAAGACATTTTCGCGCCTTACCCAATGTCTTTTTAACCTCGGAGAGACGAAAATACCCCCATTAGAATGGCACGAGAACGGCACGTGGGCACTTAACTGGGTTTTTTGACGATTTCCGTCAAAAAGCCCCAAATTGATAAAAAAAAAAGACGTATTGAGCCCTGGTCTGCAGAAATAATTTGTTCGAGCCCTCCTTGGGAAACACTATGCTGACTTCAGGCCCTAAACTGCAATTAACCCTTTATTAATAGAAGTATGTATTGGTTGATTTAAAGAGAAAAAAAAAAAAAAAAACCTCACTTGTGTGTTAGGCTAGTTATGATACATTTTGGGCAACTATAAGACCATCTACAATGGCCAAAAAAATGGGTGTTGAATACCCATTCACACAAGAAAAAATGGTTTAATTGCTCCAATGGTGTGTGAATGTGTGAATTGGTTTGGTTGAATACATTCAACGAGTGTGAATGGGAGAATTGTCTCCCGGATTGTACACGTGGAGCGTCCTCAGTGGCCAGCCCAGGCGCGTGTCTTGCACTCGCCGACAGAGGCGAGTTGTGAGGGTTTGCTGGCCTTTTTTTTTTTTTTTTCTGGTTGTGACACTTGGCGGGTTCTCATTGGCTGACGAATTATTTTCTTTTATCCCAATTATTTGAGCTCAATTATTTTACAAAAAATGTTTTTATTAAATTTTTTTTTTTACACCAAAATTCCTAAAAAAAATCTCTTTAAATTGACGTAAGTTTCATTGTATTCGGACACAAAAAAAATTCATCTTTTTCTTGAAATGAATCCCAATAATAACTATTTCAACACTAATCATAAAAATAAAAAAAAAAAATAAAAAATATAAAATTTAAGTGGTGGGGTATAGGATGATGAGTGGGAAAAGTGTTGAATGAGGGATTAAACAAACCATTGTAGGGTGTTATGTGAATGAGTGTTGAATGGATGAGTTGGAAGAGAGAGAAGCTGATGTGGAGTGATAAAGTGGGTGTTGAATGGTTTTTTTGTGTGAAACCACTGTGGATGGTCTAAAGGATGACACTAGGCTATTACAAAAAAAAATTGAGTTTGGTACTAAAAAATAAATTGAAAAAGGAACAGAGGGAGAAGGCAGAAAAACAACCAGAGAAAAGGGGGAGAGAGTTGTTCTTTAAGCCGGAAGCCGGAGAAAGATCAAGGTCGCCGGAGAACCTAATCTGAAGCAAAACGTAGCTCAGATGCTTTCAGATCTACCTTGTTTCACGGTTTGACGCGACGAAGAGGAGAAGCAGAGCGAAAATTTGCTCCATGAAGGGATTTCAACGGCCGGAAATGAACTGTCAATGGAAGTATTAAATCGGAGTTGATTCTGAACAGGTATACTGTGCTCCTTGTTCATCTCTCGCGTTTTTCCTTCCCCTCACCTTCACTGTGTGAACTCGGTGATTTGACTGAGTTGCCTTCTGAGTCAGTCACCATCCTAGTATAATATGAATCCTTTCTCTCTTATGGATTGGTGGGTTTAATAAATTTGAGTTTCTTATGGATTGGTGGGTTTAATAAATTTGAGTGTTGATTATATAATTTCTACTTCTGTATTATGGTACTGTTATTTCTATGTTTCCTACTGTTGCAATTCTGTGGGCGCATAATGACATCTGAGCTTGATTGAAGGTTATTATCTCTTTGTAAAAATTGAGCTACCTATTGCAATTTTACTTGGCTATAATAGTTCCAACAATAGACCGTGTTTGATAATTTCTTACTAGTATTAAATATGAAGGGTAAGAACATGCCCATTTTTAAAAGAATATAACATGAATCAAACAATTACAAGTTTACAACAAAGCGTTATTCCAAAATGATTTATGGTCGACTAACATGAAATAATAACATGAATCATATTCTCGAAAATTTAACAAAGCCTCCTCTCCTCTTTTCCTGTCCATCATGTTTAGAGCAATAAGCCTCCTCTCCTCTTTTCCTGTCCATCATGTTTAGAGCAATACTTAAGTTCACTGCAATCATAGCCATTGGGTTTCTAAAACTACAGGTGGTGGTTGAGTCACATGATGAGAAATTAGATTTTCGTTGGAATATACGCTAATGACATTAGAATTCATAGCAAACTCTTCAGATAACTGAATGAGTTCCTTATCTAGGACCTTCTCAAGTGTCCACGATTCCTTTAACAATAAAATGCATTAAAAATAAAGCTCGTTGTTTTTGGTGATCTGAAGATTGTTGTCAGTCATAACCTAGAAAAGTGGGATTAAGCTTTAGAAGTCAAAGTGTCCACAATTCCTTTAAGGATGAAATACATGTAGAATAAAGCTTGTTGTTTTGGGTGTATGCCAATGGTGCCTTCAAAGGTTTATCGCTTAGCGACTTGAGGAAGGGGTGTGGGGGGGGGGTAGGGGGAGACTGGGCTGCTGCGATAGTTTAAGTAGTATCAGTGTATTTATTTGTTTCATTGTAGATGGACTTCTTGTCCATCTGTTTGTTGTTCTTTATTTTTTTTTTCTAATACAGATCTCTTCTCCTATTAAAGAAAAAGATGGAAAAATAAAATGCAACTTTAATGACTGGATAAGTATCAGTGGGAGCTAAGTTCTGCTTGCAGGCTGTCCGGTATCGTCTTTGTTGTGGGAAGATGTATGGGATGTATGTGTGGGATGTTTGGGTGGGGGACACTTTGCTTTCTCCTCCGTTCTTCTCTCTCCTTGGTTCATTTGGCTACTCTTTCAGTGTTTCATTTGAGCGAGGGACAATGATGCTCTTGAGAGTTTGAATGCTATCGTTATCTTAATAATGATCTAGGGGCGGATGAGAGAAGGTCACTCTTTTGATACCTCTCACTCAGCTGAGAATTTGTTGGGTTTAGACTCGGATTTGAGAGGATCTGGTCATTATTTTTCTATTTCTCCCTCATGATTAGGCATCCTAATCTGTATCCATCTCACTTTTGCTCCTTTTTGTTGGAAAGCAATTGGTTTCCTTCAATAGGTGAATGCTTTTGTTTGGTATCTGGTTCTTTAGAAATATAATGCTAATTACATGTTGCAAAAGCTTTAGTCGAACAAGAGGATTTTCTTGGATTAGTGTGATAAGTTAAAATGAGTTAAATCCCTTCGTTATTTGTTTCTTCATGGCGGAGGTACTGCTTACCTTTGACATAATCTATTTTGGGTAGCTAGGGAGGCATGAGTTCTACCTCTTTTGCTTCTTTTCTTCAAATAAAGTTTAGAGGTCCTAGGAAAGAAGAAGATGGCCTTTATTTTGTGGCATTGTTGGATTTCACTATTCTTTGGTGAATTTGCTTGACCATAACCCCGAAATCTTTGGGGCCACTTTGTTGTGGGATAATGTTGTCCTTTTGTAATCTCTTGGAAATTTTCAAAGGATGCTCTTGTCGGGTTTCTCTTTATCAGAGATTAGCATCTCTTTACATTTCCTTTTTCCTCTCTTATTTTGTCTTTTGTTTCTTTTTCGTGGACTCATCGGCCTACCTCTGGTACTTTTCATCTTGATTTATAAAATTTCTTCATTATCCGGTAAGGGAATATGCAATCCAGATCTCATTTTGATGCAGGATCGTTATGACTACAACAAAATCGAACAAATCAAAAGTAGTTCATCAGGGAAGAATAGGACGTTAAGGATAATTTGGATAGAAAACTTTTAGAAAATTTAGAAAGAAATGCTGAGAAGAACGCCAAAGAAAGTAGCTGAAACGATAAAAGAGATTTGAAAGAATCCTAGGAGTCACACGTAGGAGCCACTCTCTACAGTACCAACAACAACAAAGCCTTGTCCCAAAAAGAGCGGGGTTGGCTAATATGAAACGTCGTACAAGTTTGCTTTGAGTCCTATTATGATACATTGTTCTGAGTACAAAATAGTTGTTGCTGTAAATATTATGCATATAGTACTTGGATAAACTATATAATAGTTGTCATTTTGTGGTAATTTTAACATGCATATAATACTGTGTTGGTAACTTCAGGTTATCTATAGGACTCCTAAACTTTCTTTAGTTTTGTGAAAGGTTTATAACGTTGCCAGATTGTTTCAATCAACTTCTTGCATGATCATGTTTCATGTGCTAATTGTATATAGCATCTAATATGCAGGGTGGTTAATCATGCTGGGTATTGCTGTGGATTTTGGTTGATTATCTGATTTACAGCCGGTTCAAAAAAAAAAATCGCCAAATATCATTTTCCGTTTGTCGCCTCTTTTCCCGTTGTGAATTTCAACATGCAGAACAGCGGGAATCTTTCAAAGAATAATCCGTTGAAACTGACGCCACCGCAGTCAATCCGTCGCCTTGGGTTTTGTTCTCAAATAGCAACAGGACTGCACTCCCCAATTGTATTTCCAGAAAAACGCAGTAAAGGAAAGATTTCAAGGCGTGGTGATGTTAATGTCAGCAATGATGATCTTAAGAAGGAAAAGCAGTTGGAACACCGGATTGATATTGGAGATGAGCAATCTGACTTGTTGGGATATGAAATATTTTGTGGAAAGCTAGTTTTGGATAAAAAAAAGACGAGTAAGAGTACAGATTTAGACGCTTCAACAGAGACCACACACCAGGATGCTTTTGATGCTAAACTGACAAGCAAGGCCTTGGTTTGGAGTTCTCATGTGTTACGCCTTGAGGATGTGATATCGGTAAGTTTTGTTGGATTTGTTCTGCTTTACACTTGATTATCATATACTGCCTCCGTCACTCTTTAATTTACAAAAATGAGCTTGGGCCCAAGAATTAAGGAAATGATTGAAAAGGTGAAGTGTTGTGAGTGTAGATAGTTGGATATGAGAGAGAAAGTGGGGTAGAAAATAGTAAGTGGGTTGTTGTTGTGAGTATGACAAGTGGGTCCCTTTATTTTAAAAGTAATAAAAAGTTTCCATTTTGAGATTTTGTAGATTAAAGTGGGACAACCAAAATGGCAATTTTTGTAGATTAAAGTGAGACGGAGGGAGTATGCTTGCAGTCATTTGTGTAGTTTGTCTTTGGCAGGTGTCATACAACTATGGTCTTAGGCTTTTTACGGTACATTCATTTTCAGCAAAGAAACGCTCCTGCCTTCTGAAATCGGGCAGAATTAGGAAGGATTTTCGCTTCTTGGCTTCTACCCCAGAAGAAGCAGTTCAATGGGTTTCTGGATTCGCCGACCAACTATGTTTTGTGAACTGTTTGCCCCATCCTATGGTCTCTTCAAATAAACAGGGTTCAGATTTTGTCCTTAGTGATTTCTCCGAATCACAAATCAAATGTAAAACCCCACCTCGAATGCTCGTGATATTGAACCCCCGGTCTGGACGTGGTCGTTCAAGTAAAGTTTTCCATGGCTTGGTTGAACCAATATTTAAGGTATGTTGAGACATCTTTTCAAACTCTACTTCACCCATTTCGGATTTTGCTCATGCACAATACACTCAATTTTGAAATGACTGTGCAAACCCTCTACTCGCGCTTCACTTATCTTATGTGTATTACAGTTACATGGTAGTATCAAATCAAAACATTCCCTACCATTATATGGAGCCCTTTTAGCCTCAGCCTCTCTCCAGGTCTATATTATAGAGATTAATTCTCAAGTATTTCTTAATTGCTTTGTTTTTTTTTTTTTTAAACCAAGCAAACATATATACCAAAACAGAAACGTTATGTTACATGCATAGTCATACCCTGATACACACTAACCACCCTATTAACATACACTCCTTGTACATCCTGATTCAAACTTGGATATAGATACAGAGGTGGAGCATCAAAACATTCATTAAGGTTCTCCATGTCTGCTGCCTTCCTTGCCAAAATATCAGCTACTGTATTGCCTTCTCTGTACATAAACGAACACCAAAGTTGATCAAAAGCTTTCATCAGATTTCTGCAATCAACGATCAAATTGTGTGCACCACCCGGAGCTTCCTGACCCTTGCATAAAATGTTAAATGTTGCCAAGGAATCTGTTTCAAAATGCAGATTTTGAATTTGAAGCATGCGAGCATACTGCAAACCAGAGCGAACTGCCCAGATTTCGGCTATCGTATTGGTAGTATATCCTATAGATTGATTAAAACCTAGAATACATCGACCCTCTTTGTTACGAATAATTCTTCCGATCCCTGCACTACCTGGATTCCCTTGTGCAGCTCCATCAACATTTAGCTTAAAATTTGTAAACTGTGAAGGTTGCCATTTAAGTGGATCAGAGATTTTACAAGAGTAATCTTTCTTTGTTAATGGAAAACAAACAAGTTGGTCTGCATTGAGCTGCCCAAGTTTTTTTCCGAAAAAGAGTAACTGAAATCGGTGCAGACTGGAATAAAAACTTATTTCTAAATTGCCAAATCAACCAATATGCATGGATAATTGAAAACAAAGCCTGCCAGTTCTTTGATTTAAAATGCGGGTGATGAAGAATGTTTTATTCTAGGAACATATTATTGTGTTTGCCTTAGTTTTTCTTAAAATTAATGTATTTATTTTGTAAATGTTCTTTTATCTTTTGGTTGATAGACCTCTTGTTTGTATGTGTCTACAGCAACACGACATTCCTTTTGGGAGTTTCCTCTTTCCTATCTGAGGAGGGATTTGAATGTTATTTTCTCTTATAGTAGGCTGCTTGTTTATTTATTTAGTAAAATACTTCTTCGTGTTTGGTTGATGGACTTCTTGTCTGTGTCACACACATTCCTTTTTAATTCTAATTTTTATTCTTTCATCATAAAAAGTGTCAACTTATTATTGCACGACTCTAATATGATTCACATCAAATGATGGGTGATGTAGACATTACGGAAGCGTTAGCGCAGAAGACTACATAACTAGTTTTCAAATCTCTATGCACGTGACGTCTTCTAGTAACATTGCCCTTGCATATTGCTTTATGGATGGTGCTATCAGTTCATCTTATGTTATTTTAGTGTTATGAGTCCCTTCTAATAGGAAATGCTTATGCGCTATCTAATGTGTGCAAGGATATAATAGGAGCTCGATATTAGCCCTGGGAAATATGATTTTGGATTCCTCCTTATAGGGTTTATCGTTTAGCGTAGTAAGGTTGGTGTAAGTACTTACACTTACTAGAAGATACCTAGTCTGAATTGGTATTACATTTAAGTATGGGCGCTATGGATATAGATGAGGAGTGGGAAGGTAGACTAGTTAACACTTTAAGAAGAATGAGGGACTTGGGGTAGGGAGTAAATGAACAGGGCTGAGTTGAGTAGATGATCAAGCTTTGGCTCGGTCAAGTTTTGGAAGGGCCAAAACTTGACTCGGGGTTGGTTGAAAATCAGGCATTTGTTTTTTTATTGTTTTTTGTTTGTTTGGGCTCGAGTGTTGGATTATTAATCCCGAGTTCGCAGAATCGGGCTTAATCTCAATTTCAGGTCAGAAATTTTTAGCTCAAGAGCTATGGAAAGAAATGTTTTTATAACGATGATGTGAGGTTTTGCAACAAAGGAAAGTAAATGAATCTCAAGTCAAGCAGGTTTTTTTCAAGCCGGATTTGAGGTCAATTCTGAGTAGCTTGACTCGAGAACTGCCAGGAAGTTGATACTTCTCAGTCAGTTTATTTATATCCATGTTCGAAATAAATCTGGGGCATGACATGAGTACACTCACATTCAATAAAGCCTATGAGAGTTATTTCAAGAGAAGTGAAATACAAAGGAACCGATGAGAAGTCCATCAAACCAAAGCGAAATAGAAAGAAACCTTAAACTAGGAATGGAAACTGATAGTCCAAAGCATGCCTATACCTACGCAGCACTGATATCGAAGCTCCTCAGAAAGCAAATGTAGCAGAAGCCCCTAAAGATCCATGAACACTAACCTATGCTAAAGAGACAAAGATAACTCTTTAACTCTTAACTTATAGAATCTTTTAATTGCAAACACCCTTCATTGCCACGACACACACCAAATCTCATGTACCACTTTTGTGTACCGCTTGTGATCAAACGACTATGCATCGGTCATGATGTCGGCCCTAATAATTAATAATTGTTGGATCGATTGTGGTACACGTTACGATACAAAAGATCTGATCTTGCCATAACCAGCTAGTACCAATGTCCACGCCAAATCGTCGAAGTCGATTTTGAAAGAAGGGAAGCAAAAATGTGGCTTATCCATGTCTCACCTGCCACCTTAAAAGTAATCTATTCCAAATGAACCATGCAGATCCGCAATAAAGAAACATATGGCCATGGGACTCAGAGGAGGGTTGGCAGATCACATCCAGTTGGGATCCCATCTATAGTTAGTTAACTTGAGTGAATGAAGAGATGGGGGGGGGGGGGAACATAAGCCTTGATTACATTGTTTGCCGCCATGAAGACAGTGTAGTTCAATTGGAATGAAGATGAAGTAAATAGAGTTTCATCAAAAGCACGAAAAGTAGAATGAGCGAAATTTCTGGCATGATCTATTTTATATGCTTAAAGTCGTTCATGCTGATGTGCTCAACCCAATTGAAATAGTGAGGAGGTTAGCTTTGCTGTTTATGTACCGGCATATGTGATGTTGTCTTAATGTTTTTGCGTACTTCTACATTTTCAACTACTGTGTTCCCTAGTAAGACATCTTTTTCTTATTATATACTTCCTCCGTCCCAAAATGAATATCCATTTTTTTTAAAAAAAATCTCTTGATCAAAAGCAAATTTGATTTTTTTGGACATTCATTTTGGGACGGAGGTAGAATAAAAGAAAAAATTACAAGCAAGATGGGCCGGAAAAAGCCAATCAATACAAAGAACAAAGCCGAGAAAAGGAAATCAAGAAAACAAATTGCCTCGTAATCCACACGTATTCTTAGTTTTCATTGTGTATTACAAGCTCAGAAGGATCATATAGATGTTGGTGCTGCAAGTATAATTAGTGGGACAAAATGGTATAATAGTGTAACTTGTTTTTAAATGTTTATGACTATTAAGGAGTCTTAAAATGATATGGAGGGAGTATAATCAATACGTGATTATTACTCCATCTTATATGTGGCTTCAACCCCATTAGCCAGAAGGAAATATACCCACTAAATAGTTGTCCACCTCACAATACTTGAAACACAAAGACCTTAACGACGCTTGGGGATTCGGTTCTATTGTTTAACCTGCAAAGCATCCAATTCTTTCTGCTTCGCATTGACTTCCTATAGACAATAAATACCCCCCACAACTTTTACTCACCGTTTTCATTATTTTCTGGATGGTTTCTTATATCATTATATCAACTTATATGACATTGGATTGATATTTATCATATATTTGGTATAAGTTTAATTTTCAGTATATCTTCCTATGACAGCTTGCTGGGTTCAGGCTGGAGGTAGTCAAGACGACATCTGCTGGTCATGCTAGAAATCTGGCATCTAGTGTTGACTTCAGTACATGCCCTGATGGTATTTTGGCTTTATCTTGTCTTACTCTGCTTAAATTCTTTTGTCTACCTTTTTAATGGTTGATATTGTATCTGTATTTTTGCAGGAATTATATGCGTTGGAGGTGATGGAATTGTCAATGAGGTTAGTAACGTATAAGTAGTGGCTATATTTGCTTTGTTAAACTTGGCAGATGTAGTGTACCAGAAAAATGTTGCTCTATTGTTGATCCTGTTACCTGTACTTGTTTATTAAAATTATCTATAATACGGGTGAATGATAATATAATGCAACATACTTAAATGAAGTTTTCATTAGTGCAACTCACATTGTTTGCATCAACTACAAAGATTTTTGAAAGAATGAAATAAAATGTGAAACATACTGACATGAGCTTGCACACCGTCGAGTTTAGCTAATGGAAGGCAAAAGTGCGTTGAATTTTTGTCTGATATCATGCAACGTACTAGTTGGTTTCTGCAAAAAAATGCGATGGACTAATCAATCTTTTATTAGAATAAAAAAATTGCATTTTTGTAATGAAAGTATGTTGTATTAAGACCCCGCTTAACAAAAATAGACACTGCTTATGCTCAATAAAGGAGGTCGCATTAACTATGACAAATATTGAAAGTACGTTGCATTATTTTCTCAAATAAAAATTTCATTGTTTTTTACGTAACAACAAGCTTATAATATTGCATGAAGTCACAATTTTCCCTCTATTGAAAGTATGGGGGTAGCACAATGAGTGGTCTATTAATTGTGCAGGTGTTAAATGGTCTACTTCGTAGAGAGAACCAAAAAGAAGGGATTTCAATACCAATTGGCATTATACCTGCTGGTTCTGACAATTCCTTAGTTTGGACAGTACTCGGGGTTAAAGATCCTGTTTCTGCGGCAATGGCTATTGTGAAGGTATGTTTGATTTGTTGACTTGCCCGTCAAATAGCACATGCTGGATATTCTATGAAGAATAGTAATCAAGGCTGATCTCGATTTTCTTTATCTCTCTCCCCCTCCCTTCAGTAGCGGGCAAGTTAGTTTTAGTCTAAAAGAAGCCTGCTAGAGTGACAAAATTATTACTTTTAAACGATTACTTGCGAGTCCCAGTTCTTTCTTCAAATCTTCTTTCAGTTAGGAGGTTGATGCCTATGCTTTAGTGCAAAGCTTTTTATTTGCTGATGAGTGTTAGTCTTTAATTCTTTTGTTTAGTACACAGTTAGTGTGCAAAACCTGTGCTTGCCTACTTCAGACTCGAACTTTTGGTTGCCTTATCTTGGTGAGTTGCATAATTATTACTCCCTCCGTCCCAAACTAATGGTTACTAAAATTAAATGCGCGGAGATTAAGAAGATATATTGGAAAAGTAGGTGTTGTGAGTGTGTAGGAGATAGAAAATGAAGTAAGAAATAGCAAGTGGATAGTTGTTGTGAGTGGGTAAGAGAGAGAAAATGAACAATTTGGGTAAGTAACCATTAGTATGGGACGCCCAAAACGGAAATAAGTAACCATTAGTTTGGGACGGAGGGAGTACTTATAAACGATTTAGAAAATCTGCTTCAGTGGAGACCTAGGGGATCATGAAATGGTGCATCATGTCGGGACCCCAACACTGATACGGAACAGGACTAAGAAAACCTGATATTAGACTTCCACAAGAGGATCTGGCCACCATACCCAACTTAAGCTGCAGCAGCTGGATTCAGTTATCCTTAATGACTTACCATATTAAATGTCAATTATTGGCTATATATAAAAAGCTGACCAAAGTGAACATAATCATCACTGTACCATTGACTGGAATTGGAATAGTTCAGAGATTTATGGTTTATCTAGAATTTAAGGCAATGAAAGCTTAAATAGGGTGGTGATTCTTCTTATAATTTGTCAAGTGTCAAATCTCATACTTCAAATTTTCTTAACACTCTCACCCCCAGCCCCACCCAACCCCCACCACGACCAACTACCCACCCCTCCATCTAAAAATGGTTATTGTTAGTCGTATTTAAATTGTATTTCATGATTTTGTAAATAAAATAAAATACCGGAAACGTTCACAAAGTTTACGAACCACCGGAAAATGTTTCTAGAAACATTTTCGTAAGGTTTACCAAACAGCTGAAAACAAATTCATTACATTTTCCAGAAAACATTTTCCGGAAGTTATTTTCCGAAAGTCATTTTCCCCGAAACAAACGGAGCCTAAATAACATGACTTTCAAGTTCTGAAGTTGGGTTTGCCTTGTACTTGAGCTAATTATGAATCCTTTTCAGCTGTCGTGCGGGGTTGTGTTTGCATTTCCTTGGTCCTTTTATGGACTGAGTCACATAGATACTTATTTCGTTGCTAAATCTTGGAAAAACTAGAAAAGAGAAAGAAAATCCATGGTTATTGTGTCCAGTTCACACTGGCGTAGATGCTTTTGATGTGTACAAAATTTTGGTGAGTGAGGGAGCTGCCCTCCCAACAAACCGTTAGTCATGTTAGCTAATTGTAAAATTATTCAAAGAACTTGTATGAAACTGACAAGTGGTTGATAGTATAATAAACCTATATTGAGTCTCCTAAAAAACTTGATTTATCAAATCAAGTTCACAAGTAAGCTTTTCCTTGAGGTTAAGCAAATTGTACAGTCCTTTCGCGCATTTGTGTTTAGTTCTCCTTGATCCTTTATGGAGTGGGTCACATTACTTCAAATATTTATTTTTCTTAATCATGAAAAGGCTGGAAAAAGAAGGAAAAGCCATCGTCATTACCTGCAATTTGCACTTGCTTTAGATTCTTTTGATGTGCACTAAATCAGTGGTAATCGGAATATTCATTTTCTTTCTTTGTTTTTCCTTCTCTCAGGGAGGTCTTACTGCTACAGACGTTTTTGCTGTTGAATGGATTCAAACAGGCGTCATTCACTTCGGGATGACTGTCTCATACTTTGGGTTTGTTAGTGATGGTAATCCCTGACACTTCTTGATTTCAAGTTAAGGTCTTGTTCTTTTTTCAACTTGAACTGAGATTCCTGTGTATTTTATCTTAATTCAACGTAAAGGCGATTTCTGTTTGTTTTGATGCTTGGTAGATAAAATATTTGGAAATTTTGTTTCTTAGCTATCGAGTTATCGATTTATCAACTCCAGTTTTGTCATATGTGGTGATGGTGGCTGATGTGTTGAATGAGTGCACTGCACTTCGTTCATATCGTACTTTCTTTTATTTTTAGGTGAAAAACAACTGCTCATCTGGAAACTTAGTTTGGAAAGCTCTTGTTAAATACAATGTTTAGTGGTTGTGTTTTGTATTTGGCAAACTACAGAATCCGGTCTTGTTTTCCTACTTTTGACCAACCGAACATAATCAAGAGATATACATATTTAATAACAAAGGTCAAGATAGTCCTCTTACAGTGTTGAGACTTTTCGGTCTATGAAATAACAAAAATTCTTGTGAAACAGTTGCAGCAAATTTGGTACGACGATGGACTTCCATTCAAGAAGAGTCTCACTTGTAATGACTTCTTTCTTCTTCAGTGTCATGCACAAAGATCAATCATCTCAAGTATATTTACCATGTGATATGCTTTATTGTCGAACCCAAATCCAAACAAGTAACATGTTTAAAAATCAACTTTCCAAAAAGACAAGGCAGGACGCCTCTGTAGAAGGCAAGTGCTCTGCAAGGGTCTGCATCTTGTTGCCCCTGGACAAATTTACGAATCAAACATGAGAAGCGTCGCCTTGCAGAATTAAGATAGTGCTCTCAAGGATTTAGAATGCTATGGGGTTAGTGGGTTTGGGATGCTTCCGTGACCTTTGTTTTAATTGGTGGACATTGGTGAAGAGCATTTGGTGGCATGGGCAAGCATGCACCAATGAACGGTGTTAAGCAAATCAAAGTGTATACACGTATATTTCCTACACCAATTAATGCCACTTACGTGATACGTTAGCTAGGATTATTGGAGACATTTGTTTTGGATGTATGGGAGACACATGTATGAAGTTTTATTTAATTGGAAATTGTGTGTTAAACTTAAAGCTTTAAGGGGCTTGAGGCACAGCAACTTAGTCTCCAAGACAGTTGCAGGTGGCGAATGATTGTGCGAGCCTGATCCAGCATCAGGTCCCATGGGTTAACTCTATTAAAGTTTCTGGGCCCCTTAGAAATTTAATTTCTAGTGTTTTCCTTATTTTCTCTCTTAAATCCTATTATCATCATCATATGTCGCCCTCTCATAGTACCTTCTGTATGTTTAGGATATTTTCGTTATTGTGTTCTTTTGCTTTGTCCTGTATTATTAATGACTCCTAGATTCCTTTGTAAATTAAGGCTTGCTTCTGGTATTTGCTCCTTAATCAGCATGCTAATGGCCAAAGGCTCCTGCATATCTCTTCAAGAAGTTCTCAGTTTCTTGCTGCTCTGCTCGTGCAGTCTCTACCTATACAAACCAAGCCGAAATTGTTTAAACTAACTCTTACCTTCGATCTTTGTACCTATGATAGTATGATATGCTGAAACGGCTTTAATAGTTTAGGATTAAATGATTGATATAGAGCAATAGCAAATGTTTGTCGATCTCAAGCATCTGATGTAAAAGTTTGATACTGGTAGTTTTATGATTGTATTGTTTTGATGTATTTCTGTTCTCTTCATTTATTGCAGTACTGGAACTTTCTGAAAAATATCAGAAGCGCTTTGGTCCACTGCGTTATTTTGTAGCTGGTTTCCTCAAATTCTTGTGCTTACCGAAGTATAGCTATGAACTAGAATATTTACCCGCATCCAAAGGAAAGACGGATCAAGATCGAAAATTCTTGGCTGACCACGATATAGTTGACATGTCTGATCTTTGCACCGACATAATGAGGAAATCAAGCAAAGATGGCATTCCTAGAGCCTCTAGTTTGTCAAGTATTGACTCTATAATGACCCCAAGCCGTATGTCTGGTGTTGACTTGGACACTAACAGCAGTAGCACTGAACCATCAGAATACGTGCGTGCCATAGATCCAAAGTCAAAGCGACTTTCATCAGGGAGAAGCAATGTGACTTCAGAACCAGAAGTCATTCATCCTCAGCCACTTTCAGGGACTCCTAACTGGCCAAGAACTAGGTCAAAGTCAAGGACCGATAAAGGATGGGCCGGACTGACATCATCCCAAGATCCCGTTAGATCTTCTTGGGGGAATTCAGCAATAAATGACAAAGAGGATGACTCATCAACAATGTCTGATCCGGGTCCGATCTGGGATTCCGAACCAAAGTGGGATACCGAGCCTCATTGCGCTATGGAAAATCCTATTGAGTTGCCCGGCCCACAAGATGGAAGTGAAGCCGGTGAAAGGAAGGAAGTTGTGCCAAGGACGGAGGAAAATTGGGTAGCCATTAAAGGTCAATTTCTTGGTGTTCTTGTATGCAATCACTCATGTAAAACCGTTCAAAGTTTGAGTTCGCAAGTGGTGGCGCCAAAAGCGGAGCATGATGACAATACAATGGATTTGTTGTTGGTTCATGGCAGTGGAAGACTGAGGCTTTTGAGGTTCCTCCTGCTTTTGCAAATGGGTCGTCATATTTCTTTGCCATTCGTTGAATACGTTAAGGTATGTGCAGGAAGAGATTAGTTCCTTCAATTTAATTACTGCATACTCCCTCCGTCCCATTTGAAATTACATTACTTTCCTCTTTGACTTACCCAGAATAGTCGTTTTATAATACTTCTTTATTCAGTGGGCCCATTTGTCATACTTACAACCACTACCTCACTTACAATTCATACCCCACTTTTCATGCTCAATACATACTACCCTACCAATATTATACAATTTTCTTTGATTCCCGTTCGTGGGCCATTTAGTGTTGTTTTAAATGGGACAGAGGGTGTACATAGCCTCTCAATCTTTTGGTATTTGGTAGATGACAAGCCTTACTTTTGTTCAAAAGTCAACTGACTAATCTTGTCGTGTACTACCTCCGTCCAAAAGATAGTCTCATTTGACTTTTGATGGTCAACACATGTGAACTTTCACCAATTATCAATGTCAATAGTGATTTATCTATAATAAGTTTAGAATGTCATTGGGATGATTAGATGGACATTAGTAATTGGTCAAAGTTCACTTGTATTGACCATCAAAAGTCAAATGGAGTTGTCTTTCCAGAGGGTGTATAAGAAAAAGGGTTGCTATTCCCACAGTTGACCCCGAGTAATTTGGACAAGGGCTTTTGCTTTCTTTAGTCGTGTCAGAAATTAGTTGTTGAGACATAAATTAACCCAACATCATAATGAAACGCAGGTGAAATCAGTGAAGATCAAGCCTGGGAAACGCACACACAATGGATGTGGAATTGATGGTGAACTGTTTCAAGTTTCCGGGCAAGTAATCTCTTCTTTACTTCCAGACCAGTGCAGGCTTATTGGCCGTCCCCCAAGCCGTTGTGCAAAAGGATCACTGTAGCCCTTCCCCTCCTCTTATGTTCTACATTCAGCTTACATATATGGCTCTCTTTTGAACCGGTTTAAGTGAAGTACGAGGACCCCTCCTGTTTTGAACCGGTTCAAATGAAGTATGAGGGTGTTGTACAATTTGTCTGAGGTTTTATTGTTGTTTCATCATCCGTCGAGTTTTTCCCCCTTATTGCTTATATATAGCTTTCCTTTTGTATCCTCTTATCATATGTTTGCTAATACTGTCTGTAAACTTTCATTTTATGTACTGTAAGAATCGTCGTAATGTGCATTCTCATTTTTTGGATTGCTTGGGAAGTGAAATATGTATTGTAAATCGGTTTATACGGGACGAAGATTGCTACCGTCATTTTCTCGCAGTTCTTTGTTCTTCTTTTGTTGTATTTTCTTGATTATTTCTATTCTTCCAATCTCACCCATTGTTGATTTGAAGAGGTGACTAAGAACGATTCGTCATTCAATGTTTTTTCTCTGTGACCAAATTAAACTGAAATGTTATTGATCCAGTGAGTCTATATGGATTTTGGCTTATCATTCCCAGCAATTACACTTCAAATGCATTTTTGTGTTCAAAATTTTCATTATAATCACTTAGGGTCATAAATTATTAATTCATTGAATGAGTTTTTATCAGTGGGGTTCACAAAGATTTATTACAATCAAACGGATTACAGAGTTTCACTACAACTGTTCACTATACATATCATTATCCTCAAGTAAAATATGATTAGAAGACATTTGTGCCTTGAGGGGACACATATCGAGTATCGTTAGATTTTAAACCATCTATTAGTCTAATAAGGACATGGGCCAAAATGTTGATTGTGAAGTTTATGTGGTACGCGTTATATTTTAGGACCTGATTGAATTATAAAGAAAGTTTTTGGCATGAAATTATTGGGCAATTTGCAATTTGGTAATCTGTGTTTGTATCTATTTTGCAATGTTGGCTTGATTCTTAAATTTGTCATTTTCTTGTAATTTGATTAAAAAAAAAAAAAAAAAACTAATTTTGATGTTAGTTTTTTGACGAAATCAAAAGCATGTGCGACACACTTTTTTGAAAGGTTATTCTTGTCATTTCACTAAACATATGTTTGGGCATGTACCTTCCCCAGATTTTAGTTTACACATTCAAAAGTGTTGTACAGTACAAGTGAAATGGCTGTCAACCAATACTTTGATTAGTTCATCCAGAATCTGGTCTGTCCTTTGAATTGAATTGAAGCAAGAGGAGGAGAAATGATGATGGGAAGTAGTAGCAGCACAATTGGAGCCTCTAATTCGAAAAAGTTTCAGAGCTTGAATTTGAATGGGATTAATCAACTTGCGGATTCTCGCCATTACAAGGTAATAGTCTCTCTCCCTCCCTCCTAGATTCATCAAATCAGAATCGCGATTCTTTCGATGCAATTCGAACTTCTATTGTCGAATGAAATTTGTAAATAGAAATTGATATCATCTGGAATGGAATGGAATGAAATGGTGTATATACATAATTATATTCATGGTTCAATATTAACCTTTTTTTTTTTGTTCCTACAATCAATATGATGATAGTGAAAGTTTTAGTTGTTGAAAATTAAATACTCCCTCCGTCCCGTTTAAGGTTCTTAGTTTGACTTTGCACACTTATTAAGGAATCAAGACAAACTTGAGTAAAAAATAAGCAGTGGGTGGAGGATATAATTGTCCATTCGTAAAGTAATTGGGTGAAAAGTAGATATGTAAGTGATGTTTTTTATAGTATATGAACTTTATGAGGACAAGATTGTCCAAAACACTATTCATCCTTTGCCATTTCAGGAATAAAGCAACTAAGAACCTTAAACTGGGACATACCAAAAAGGAAAGTAAGAACTTTAAACTGGGACGGAGGGAGTATAATTTAGAGGGGTAAGTTAATAGTGAGAGGTGAAGTAGGAAGACGGAAGTTGGTTTGAGGTAAATTAGGGAGAGTGACCAAAAGAGTCCAAGAGTTTACTAAGCCTCTCTGACTTTGTATATACTCCCTCCGTCCCTAAATGAATGTCCATCTTTGCAAATATTTGACCCTAAATGAAGGTCCATTTTTAGCGAAAGTACTTAATCCTCTGTGCGAAATCATGTTCTACTTTACAATTAAACTCATATGTTATATGGAGAGGTCAGTAAGGATGTTTATGTATGTATGCCACAAGAAATGCTTAGGTGTCAGTTTTCTTAAATGTCTTTAAAGAAAAAAACATGCATTTATTTAAAAACATAGGGAGTAGTATATACTAGTATAGATACTCAAAACAATGGACGATAGGGAATTACTCACTCGTCCCAAAAAAATATTCTTCTCTACTTTTGTTTGTTCCAATAGTAGTACTCCCATCTTCCCATAATGAGTGTCCGTTTTAAATTTTGAAGAAAACTAAGGAAGATTGACTTTTTTTAGCACTTTTAGTAGTATATATGTGCACACACTATTAATGCTCACACTATCATTGTAACTGCATATTGTGATGATAATTGATGAAGATGAAATTGGTAACTTCGACAAAAAATGGACACTCATCTTGGGACTAGATTCTTTTGGAAATGGATCCTCATTTTGGAACAAAGTGTACATTTTTAATTTTAAGCCCATGTGGGCCCGGCCCTTCCTTGGACCCCACACACAGGGGAAGCTCTAATAGCACCAAGTTGCCTTCTTTCTAAACTTCCATTAATTTTTATTAAATTAATCTTTCTTTTCAAAATTATGACATTTCTAACACATCACTTGAAAAAGTTAGTGCACATTCTAGAAAATAAAGAGAAGCAAAAATATAATACTGATTTTTTTTATTTGTCAAATGAGACTTGTCTTATGAGATGAATGGAGCGGGTTTCTATAACGATTAATATTACTGCAAGCAGGAGAATTTGATGCTTTCTATTGCCTTTTCTCTGTGCCTTTATTCTTTGTTCTGTGCAAACAATCATTGCTTAAATAGAAAGATTATGTGTAGTGGAGGATATGAGAGCCTTGAGAAGTGTAGATGCAACATGGCACAGTTATTAGTCTCACTGTGAAGAGTAATACTGTTACTTTTATGCATTCATATTTCAATTATGCATTAACGTTAGCTAACTTTGGCGCAGGCGTGGTTCCTAGATCAATTTGGAGTCCTTCACGATGGAAAACAACCTTATCCAGGTGCTATTGCAACATGTATGCTTTCATCTTCGCTTTGACATTTTTGTAAGCTTGATCATTGAAGCCATCAGAATTCTTTCAGTGTGTACATTTGTTTGTCTGGTGTTCATGTTGTCGGGTTTCATGTTTGCATAACAGTAGAAAAATTGGCCAGTTCTGGTGCCAAGATGGTGATTATTAGTAATTCTTCAAGACGGGCATCAACAACCTTGGAAAAGTTGAAGAGCCTTGGATTTGATCCCTCTATGTTCTTAGGAGCTGTCACCAGCGGTGAATTAACATACCAGTACCTACAAAGGTTGGGCACCTTACATTTGGAGATCCATTGCTGTATTTCATTACACGTCAGGATTGTATTGGTGGGGGATTACTCCATTATAGATTCGCACGTTGGATCTTTTCTAGATTGGCACTTGGTGTTACCTGTGAATAAATACCCACTTTTTTTCTTAATTTTAAAAAAAAAAAAAAAAAAGCTAAAAATGGAAAATGCCACTGATGTAATGTTAGAGGTATGTTCACCATCATTTTTTAAATGATAACTGCACTATTTAAGTTGCACTTTTATAGATTCGCACTTGGTGTTCCGTCTGTAAATCAAAGCTTTTATCGCACATGTAAAGGACTTTCCAAGCATTCTCTGTTGTGTCATTGTTCTCGAACTGAAAACAAACTTGGTTTTGCGGTTTTATGGAAGCAAACCCTGCATGATGTTACTCGTACGTGTAGTGATTCCTTCTGCAGAGTGAAAAGGCCAAACAAAATGTCCCAACTAATTGTCTAGCTTGGCGATATTGGATATCATGCAATGGCTTTCATAGCCATTAGATTCAACAAAAAGCTCAATTGGAGTACTAACTGTAACCAATCTTATCAACTTTATTTTTCCTCCTAACTCAATCATCATGAAAAGATGACTTCCGCTGGTTTGGGTACATCCCTTGATTATGTTAACCTTTACTTTTAAATCATTATTTTCTCTAATTATCGTCATCCCCCCCCCCCCCCATCCCAAGTACTTGAGTGCAAGCATTTGATGCATGTCATATGTTACAAGCAGGAGAGATGATGCCTGGTTTGCTGCGCTAGGAAGGTCTTGCATTCACATGACATGGAGTGACCGCGGTGCTATATCTCTAGAGGTATGCAAGAGAAATAAGCTCTTTCGTAAATAGTGGTATTCTCATTCTTCCTTTTTTCAACTAGTATGGTTTTCTTTTCCACGTAATATTTGCAATGGGTCTGCTTTCTCTCAAGTGTTCTTGTAAATATACTCGGAACATCTTTTCTCTGAGTCAACATACCAAGCAGTAAGCCTTTAGCATTTAAGGACTGGACATATCTAAACGTGAACTGCAGATTGTTTTAAACTACTTTGACTCTGGGAAGAGCACTAATTGGGATAGTGGCAAAAGAATTTGTTTTATCTCGTATCATTTTATATAAAAAACAATTGCGGAGATCTAAGCATGAAGTCCTGTTGGGTGACCTCGGGAAACACTGTGATGAATTGATTGAGTAGATTTCTCTATATGATACAGAATGCGTATCACTGACAATCCCACAATAAATCATATTTAACATTTTTTCCTTGCTTGGTCAATCGTACACCTCTATTTTGCTGACTGGGTTCATGGGAAAAACCACAATAATTTAAAAATAGCCTTTTTTCTGTTTCTTTTTTATGTGACTGCCGAACTGTGACCACGAAGACAATCCGTTTTCAATAACCAGATGGGTAAGATGCAATCTTAACAGTTTCGTATGGACTAACATCAGATTTTTTTATATGGTTTTCTTGCGATGTAGGGCTTGGGGTTGGATGTAGTGGAAAATGTCGAGAAAGCTGAATTCATTTTGGCACATGGCACTGAAGCTTTGGGGCATTCTTCTGGTGCCACCATTCCCAAGAGTCTCGAGGATCTTGAAAGAATACTGGCACAATGTGCAGCCAAGAAAATTCCTATGGTGGTGGCAAATCCCGACTTTGTCACTGTCGAAGCTCGAGCGTTGCGCGTCATGCCTGGTAAGTAACTCGATATAAGTCCTATTACAAACATGCTTTTCTGGCTGCTTGATTAATCCTCTACCTCATATGACCTACTCCCTCCGTCCCAGAGCAAAAGTCCTACTTTCCTTTTCGGTACGTCCCTGAGTAAGAGTCTCATTCCCAAAATGGCAAATGATGAATAGTGTTTTGGACAACATTGTCCTTATAATGTTTGTAAAAATACAAAAAAAAAAAAAAAAAAAAAAAAAAAACACCCACTAACTTACTTTTTACTCACTTGCATTATGAATAGTGTTTTTGGACAATCATATCCTCAACCCTGTTTACCCATTTTTTGTTGCCTCCTTAATAAGCGTATAAAACCAAGGAAAGACTCTTACTTTGGGGCGGAGGGAGTATTACATAATGGGCAAATAACTGTCCATGGATGACAGATATATAACTATACCTGATTCAGAAAATCATGAAAATACTGGTGTTTGTTGTTTCTGTCATTTTCAACTCCTCTTACCTATGATCTACTCAACTCAGTACTTTACCAGTTACTTGGGGACTCCACTCGTAGGCCAAAATACGTTTATCCCCCCAAAGTATCCAGGCAATCTCACTTTGCACCCCAAACCGAATTTTGTCCCAAAGTAAGACTCTAATTTTCCTTTAGTCCCACTTTGACCTATGACCCCTAACGACGTTAGAAAATTAACGAGAAATGGTCATGTGCATGTCACATGAGGGGTATTTTGGTCATTTTCTTCTCAACTTTCATTTAACCTTTAGTAAAAATAATAAACTTATAATTTATTATCAAAATAATACATTTATTTTATAAAAAAAATACATTGACAACATAATAAATAAAAATATTATGGGATAGTAAAAATCGTGAATAATATAAATTAACTAAAAACAAATAAAAAGATAGAAAAAGAAAGCAAAAGTAATACAAAAAGAAAAGGAAAAACAATGATTCATCAGGCCATCCACATTTCATCTTTCTTCATCTACCACAACCCCACCCATCTCCATTCTTCATCTTCCATGACCACCGACCTCTCTTCTTCCTTCAACTAGTGAGCCACCACCACTGTTAAGAGTGATGACCATGAATAGACCTCACCCAGCAATTCGAAAACGGGAAGTAGAATGGTTCTTTTTGGATCAGAATTGAAGATCCAAATTCCTCCCCTGCCCCCTTCGGTTCACAACCATGCCGATTCCACTGTTTCTCCTGGTGATTTTGGTATAAAGACTAGGAATTCTCAATTGGGTTGTTTCTCCACTGGGTTATCCCCTTAAAATACCCGTTTAGATGTTTGAATTCTGGGCAGGAGAATTCTAACTCCCCTCGGGTTTTCAATGGTTGCCTTTCAGCTAGTGAGATGGAGCTTTTTGAGGACTATACTTGTCTGATTTCACGAGGGCCGAATCCAAAAACCACTCGTATATTTGATGATTGCATTGTTGAGAGTTGTTGTGGTATTGCTGGATTCAAATTCCCCTCGGGTTGTTTTGCTAATTTGTTGTTTAATTGTGTGAAATTGGTGATCTTGGAGGAATATTGGTGGTGGTGGCTGTCGGATTTGGGTGGTGATGAAGGTGGCGGCCGGATTTTGAAAAAGATGGTGATGGTGGTGGTGGTTATTGACTGGTGGGGTTGGGTGGAGAAAGAAATTGCCACCATAATAACAAATTGACATTTTTATCCTTCTGTTTTCAAAGAAAATGATAAAAAGATCCATCATGTGACATGCACATGACCTTTTCTCGTTAATTTTCTAACGCCGTTAGGGGTCATGGGTCAAAGTGGGACCAAAGGCAAATTAAAGTGTTACTCTGGGACAAAATTCGGTTTGGGGTGCAAAGTGAGATTGCCTGGATACTTTAGGGGGATAAACGTATTTTGGCCCCACTCGTATTGCTAAAGCGGCAAATTTACTTAAATGAATGAGGTATTGACTGTTTGTTTCCTTTTATTAGGTACATTGGCAGCTAAATATGAAAAACTTGGTGGTGAAGTCAAGTGGATGGGCAAGCCTGATAAGGTGATTCATTCAATGCATTCATAATCCAACATATGTACTCCAGTTGCATATATAAGCACGTACGGCATCGTCAAGAGTCATTAGCAGAGTAATTTGTTACTCCCTCCCTCCCTAAATGAATATCCAAATTTCACTTTGAGGGACATTTGCAAAAAAGGTTGAACATAAGCATGTTTAGTAGCATAAGTACATTAAAACCCCTTAATTATATCACTATATTGGATAATGGGTCTAAGTGTGAACTAGAACTTGTTATATGATGAGGGAGGATTTAGTAAGTTCCAAAAAAAAATTGGACATCCATTTTGGGACAAAGTTTCTTGAAACATTCATTGAGGGATAGAGGAACTAGTAATATTTCCACGGACTTGAGAAGAGAGAATATTAGAGTCAATTCTATAGGTTGAAGAGTTATTTTAAAATATAAACCATATATTGTGCCGAGCGAAATTGCCTTATAAAATTTTAGTTGACATTCAGAAATAAGCAAAATACTTCATCCGTCTCAAAATGATAGTCCCGTTTGTCTTTTCAAACATTTTAAGGTTACATCATAAGGTTTGGAAATTTATTAATTTTGAGGCCTTCATTTTGAAAATGGGACTAACTTTTTGGGACAAACAAAAAAGGGAAATAGGACTATTATCATTTTGGGACCGAGAAAGTAGTAGTTTTTTCAAAATCCTGTTCTCCCTCATGCCTGATACTGATTTTACTTTCAAGGTACTTAGAATGAGATATGTTTTTTTTTAATCAGATAATATACAAATCCGCCTTGGAAATGGCTGGTGAGGACGCTTCAGTTTCTATTGCGGTGGGAGATTCACTACACCATGACATAAAGGGAGCAAATGCAGGAGGGATTCAGTCAGCTTTTATTACAGGCGGGATTCATGCAACTGAGCTCGGACTTTCTCAATTTGGAGACGTTGCTGATCTCTCATCCGTTGAGGCTCTTGCATTAAAGTATGATGCTTATCCGTCCTATGTATTGCCTTCATTTACGTGGTAACACATTCTAAATTAGGCCTATGAGCTCTGTAAAGTTGCCTCATTGTCAGTATCCTGCAGCATTACTGACGCCCGCAACTGGGATAATTAGCGAGCGATCTACGTGCTCTCCATTTTTTCAAAATTATAATGCTTCAAATGCGGTTTTCATTTTCTATGTATAATCTCCGTCGCAGTAAATGAAATAGTTCTCATTTGATACTTTTCAATATTGTATCTTTAGTGGTATGTATCTGAAATTGCACCAAATTCCTACACCATCG
This sequence comes from Campanula takesimana, assembly GCA_026119855.1. Lineage (NCBI taxonomy): Eukaryota > Viridiplantae > Streptophyta > Magnoliopsida > Asterales > Campanulaceae > Campanula > Campanula takesimana. The sequence goes on from JAOWBW010000556.1 coordinate 179,889, forward strand.
GTCCCAAAATTAAGTTACCTTTTTTTTTTTTTTTTATCACTATTGCGAATAAACTTCAGAGCAATAATTTTAGGGTTCTGAAACTTGTTATTGTTTGTTATTGCCATCGATTCGTAACAAGTTTCAAACTTTCATTAAAATAATTAAAATTATAGCTAAAAAAAAAAGTGAAAAACATCCAATTGCTCAAAGTTAATTCACACTAACGACAAAAAAATGAGACCAATCATTTTAGATTTAAAGAAGTGAGCACAATCATTTTAGATTTTAGGACGGAGAGAGTATTTAAGAAGGAAAAAAATAAAATACTTACATCCCAAAATGATAGTCGCATTTTTTTTTCCTTTTTCCCATAAAGTTTATCTCAATTTCGAAATTAAGCCATTTCCTTTTTTCTTTTTCCCATAAAGAAGTGAGCACAATCACTAAATATATAATCCCACGAGTTTAAGTTTGGTATATGCAAAAACATCCACATGAACAGAATGTTAAGTATCGCGAAACAAATTCCAAACTAGGCCTTTTTAATAGGCCTTTTTAAGAGGTCAGGAACTAGAATTTTGCTCCATAATTTGTCAATCCGGAAACACTGAAAAAATCTCTCTGTAAAATGAGAAACAAACAATAAGTTTGACCTACAATTGCAACTGGCAATAAGAGCCACCGCCCTTCGAGTAAAGGCATTATGAGCTCTTTGCGCCCCCAAAGAATCTGGAAAGTGGCAAAGGCCCATCTGCCTCTTCGGAGTGCTTGGATCTTGACCTGTGCCTTTTCTCTTTCTTCCTTCTCTTTGACCTTGACTTTGACCTTTTTGATTCCCTCTCCTCATCATCGCTACTTGAAGATTCTGTTGATGAACTTGATGACTCTGAATCGGATGATTTTCTTGAATGCTGAAAATAACACCATAAACAAAAACTAAGGTTTTTTCTTCAATGGATAAAGACTAAAGTAACTTGCAACATTTATACGTATACAAAATTGTACTCCCTCCGTCTAGAGTAAGAGTCCTACCTAGGTCATGCACGCTTATTAAGAAAACACTAGAAAATGGATAAAGATTGCAAGTGGGTTGAGGATATAATTGTCCAAAACACAGTTCATAATGCAAGTGGGTAAAACGTTAGTATGTGTTGGTTATTTTGTATTTATGAAAGCATTATAAGGATAAAGCTACACAAAACACTATTCTATTTTAGGAATGAGACTCTTACTCTGGCACGGAGGGAGTATAACTTATGTAGCATAAGCAAGTTCACTGAACCCGCCCTACAAGACCATACAGGTTAAGAGAATATTTTGCCAACTTTCTGTAGGACTTACAAATCATCAGTACAAATCTCTTAAAATTACCTTTTCCCCTTTCTACCAGGGGAAAAAGAGGATTTATGGCTGGGTACAGAAGATCAAAACTTAAAATTTATAATTCCAAAAAAGGCCCATACATTCCATTTATCTCAAGCTTTATGCCAGAAAGCCACCCTATGACAATATCAAAAAATAAGGGCAACTTGGTGCTACAAGAGCTACCACATGGGCCTAATGTAGACACTCTATGACAATATCAAATGCCTACAAAGAAAACAATTGTTATGTAATAGGTTATAAAATTTAAAAAATATTAAGAACTCCATCCGTAGTAACCTTTATATATATATATATATATATATATATATATATATATATATATATATATATATAAAGCTGCTCGATTTTAACTAGACAGATCTTATAGTTTTTCTTTATGTCAACAGTCAAAGTTTGATGAAAGTCGATGTAGGGCTATGTTACGGAAGGGGAGTATTAATTAACTGTCTAAAGCTTATAAGGCCTTTAACATACATCTCTGACATGATAACGGAAACGGGTCTCTGCAATGAAAACGTTGGGGTGGTAGCAAATTTTTACTCTAACCTACCTAAACCTCACACAAATGTCAAAATGTGTGTCTGTTGCAACCCAAGTCCAGTCCTTATAAGATTAAAGAGTTCTACTAAGAGATTACCAACAAGTAAATTATAAGTTCCAACTTCATAATGAAGAAGCAATTTGATTCTCAAGAACGTATCTCTAACATGTAAATTTCCCAGGTGTTTAGCCCTAGAACCTCATGCCCTACAACATAGACTTACTAGAGGAAGGAAGCTTAGCGTAAATCAGAATGGATGGGATGCTGATGATCACCCTTCTCTCACACATGTAAGTCCTTTGAAATTCATCCATCAAAACTAACGAGACCATCATCACCAACTTTAATCGAACAATCTCTCACCGAAGTAGAATGAATACTCATTTTAATACACCATTTCCATGGAATTCCTCAACACTCTAAAAGGGTTGCCTTTTACCACGTCGCAGCAATCCAAGACGGTCTCTCCAACTACTCACGGTTTTTACAAGTACGGGAATACCTTTCAAGACCCTCAAGCATGGGCTTGTCCGAATCTCGTCATGAAACGAATCTTATGGAGAACGAGACAGAAGTCAAAACCAAGGTAGAATCAACCGCCACCTCCTATTTCTCAATTTATTGTTCAAGATGGGAATAACTTCTTGTGGAATTTGCATTTGATTCGTAATCTAAATGATCGAGAGCCTACAGAAATGACGGTTTCACATGAAATTATCTCAGCATAAAGTTTTGGAGTCTCCTGATAATCGACCCTGGGCTTTAGATTCTCAAGGTACACTCATTCCACATTCACTCTTAAAGTCTCTCATCCAAGCTCAAAATCCAAATATTTACCCTTTACATGATTTTATCTAGAAGTCAGAAGTTCCCTCAAAATTGAAAGCTTTTGCCAGATCTTTAGAGCTTCATTGTTTGAATATAATGATCTTTAATAGCGGCAACGCCCTTACAAGGCTTTGTCCCCCAAACATTTGTGTGATGTGCTATAGACAAAGTGAATATCATGATCACATCTACTTACATTGCTCCGTTGCTTGGAGACTATTGTGAGAGTTGTTCTCTATATTGGGGGAGAACTAGACTTGCCCTTCTACGGCAAATGGCTTCCTTCGAATTCAATCTCGGGGATTTGGAACTCAAAAAGATGCCAACACAGTGTGGGGTTTGCAAAGTTGTGGTATATCTGGATGGAACAAAATGCCAAGATTTTTTAGTACAAGTAACTATATTTTCCTTACTCAAGAAGAGGATTGTGTTCCTTGCTTCCTTGTGGGCATCAGCTTTCGGAGATTATCGAGGATAATTTATGACCTAATTGTGTAGAGATTGGAGAGCTGTGTGGTAAAGCTCCTCCTTATACCTGTAGCAACTCTATTGTACTCCTTATTTGCTATTCATGGGCAAGAGTTGGATTAGTCCTGGTTCACGGAGGATTTTCCATTATCAAGTATAAAGGTTTTCACAGTAGCAAGAATGGTCAAATCTTGTGGCAGTTGGGTGCTTAACATGTAGCTGTATGATTAGACACAGGGAAACTCCCACATTTTGGCGATCATGCTTTTTCCTTTATGCTCTTGCCGGAGAAGATCATTTTTCACGCTTCTATCTATGCTTCGCTCTAGGGACTCCTAGACAAACACCTTTAGTATATATTTCCATTTCTTCACATTCTCATTTCAGCCATGGCTTGTTTCCTGTCTCTGTGATTCCCTCTTTTAATCTAATAAAGCTACTTTTTTATCAATGAAAACAGTAATAAAAATAATCACAATATTAATAAGAACAATAAAAGTACCAATGAAATTAAATCAAGTAACTTCGTGTTCTTGCCCCAACCCCTCCCTGCCCCTTTTCTTTATGGGAGTTTACTTCAAAAGTGTAAAAGAAACTATAATTTAGACAAGGATTTGAAGGCACCTTTCTCTTCTTGCTACTGCGCTTCTTCAGATCCTTGTCCTTTTTATCTGCACAACAGATAACAGATAAGAGAAGATCTTCATATACAACTCATATAATAAAAGTTACTGTAATTTTTATTTTATCGAAAGTTTTTCTGTACATACCCTTTTTACGACTAGATTTAATGCTAGAATGATTTCGACCGTGCGCAAGCTTGCTCGCTCTTTCAGCATCTAGTTGAGCCCTATACTCTCTCATCATTTTATCTTTATCTGCTTCCAGTTCACCCTTTTTCAATTCCTCTTCCTAAAATATAAAAAGTGATTATAATGCTTCAACAATTTATCTAATAATGCATAGAATCATTGATATAGCAGAACCCAATGCCCTAAATATCAAAATCTTCTCATAAGCTGGCTGCTTCCAAACAGAGCGAAAAATAAGAATATGTAAGACGAGCCAATATGAAATAGAACATGAAGTTAGCTAACACAAAGTTTAGACCAAGAACTTCAGCTTAGTTAAAATAAAATGAGTAGGGAAATGGAAAAAGGAGAAGATAGATACATCTCTGCTGAATTAGCTACAACCTAACCATCACTTCTTCCATGTTTATTGATCATTATCATGACTGTGGGTTTAAGCTCATTTACTGATTCTTTTAGTTTTCCGCCCACTCTTAGCACCTAGACAGTGTAGGCAGAAGAACCAACATCGTTGTACATACCAACAGAATGTATATTCTCTTTTAGGGGAAAATAAAGTTGATTCATTTGTCTCTTGAATACCCTTATAGACTTTCTCTCTTTGTATAAGGTTATTTTCAGGTTAATTATACATCAGAGTATATGAACAGATAGCTTCTTTGGTCTGGGTATGCTGAATTTTTAGGAAAATCTTGTCACTGGCAGATGATTTGCTTCCTATTTGTAAGCAGGGTTTGGTGCTAAATAGTTTAGGCATAGTTCCCTTGAACGTGACTCTGTTTGGCATTTGATTGTTAGAAGCAAATGTGGTGTTAACAAAATGGCTGGCAAATAACCATTTGACTATTATGGTTTTTGTATCCCATTCCGAGAAACAAATTCCTTTCAGTATTCAGCATGTAGTCCGCAGTCGTGCATCATACTCTATTGTTTCATTAACCAGTACTTGCAATCTTGAAATAATTGATTTTTTCTGCATGGTTTTGCAGAATCTCTTGGTATCCTATTTGATTATGTCATGTATCCTATTTTATTATTTTTCCTGATTTTCATCTTTCTTATAGAAAATCTCACCTCACTCGCTAGTTCTTTGAAAAGATATGATATTTGTACTCACACCCTTAATGCTATACACCTCAATGGCTAGGTGTCCTGCATGCAGCTCATTTAATATTTTGCTACTTGTCCTGCAAGCTGTTCAATTTCTCAAAATAATACTTTCTTTCTTTTACATATTCGTCCTTGATTAGGTTCCATGAATTTTTCATTCTTAATGCATTTTTATTTCGTTGAAATCCCTCGTTTTCCTCTCCGTTAATTCGCAAGTGTGTATATTTTTCTTCTCTCTCGTATCCAACTACTTTATGTAAACTCTTCACATGCTCCTGATACTAGAGTTAGCTTCTCTTACGGCTTCCTTTGCTTCTTTATTAGCAAATTTTATTGCTCCAAATCTTCTAATTTCCTAGGCTTTTGCCAAGTTTTATAGTCTCTTTCATGTCAAAACTACTTTTTGGAGTTCTTCATTCCACCACCATGTTTCTTGTCATAAAATCTTTTACCTTCTGATATGGCCACTACTTAATTTGCTATTCTTTTCATACAATCACACATCGTATCCCACGTTTTATTAGTTCTATCTTCTACATTCCATGTCACATCTGTTAACAATTCATTCTTTAAAAAACCTACCCTATCTCCTTTATATCCCCTCGTTCAGTTCTCAGGTTTCTAGTGCCTTTCCATGTTTCATGTTTGTCATTTGTTTTTAACGATATTATCTAGCACCACAATTCATGTTGTGAAGTTGAGCTCTCTCCCCCTTTACCTTTACAGTCTTTAACTTTTTACAAGTTAGTCAATCATCACGCAAAACAAACTTCCGTGCTGAATATCAAATACACTCATGTACAAACATGATACATCTTGCTCAACTGCAACAATTACGGACAGGTTCAATGGGTGAATCTCTAGGAAAAATTATGATTCCTTTTCATAGTTATATGATCAAGTTGCATGCAGGTTTTTCGTGCTACATAATGCAACCCTCCACCTTTATTCAGGCCTGGGATGGTTGCATTGGGGTATGGCTGTAAGCACGACGCAGGTGGAGTTGTGTTCAGGTTTAAAATTGTAAACTATACCCCCCCTCCGGTTTTCCTTCAAAAAAAACTAAAAGTAGCGAATTGTTTTGCTACCTCGTGAACATTACATAACTATGAGGTTGCTTGAGAAAAATGGCCATATATCCCAAAATTCATCTACGAGCATCACTATGAGCACTAAAGAGTTAGAATTACTACACTGCATAGACAGATTAGGTTTGATTAACAAATGGCAGCCTCACTCTTTGCCTCGTCAAGGTAAGAGAAAAGATAGAAGTAGCCATAACAATATGGATTGTTTTAAAAAATCCAAAAGTGGGGTCTGGCAGTGGTATTACTTCCCAATCCAATTTATTCTGCCTTCTTTTTTACGCGGAGACGCCTCCCTGAAAGGAATTAGAAATCATCATCTATGCCTTCAACCCCCCCCCCCCTTTCCCTACGCACACACACCCCTTGCAATGGTTTGGTTCTAATGTCAAATATTCTTGGTCTCCAATAAGTTCCATTAAGGAACTCATTAGCAGGACCACAATATAAAGAGCAATAGGGACAACAGCAACAACAGGAACTGTGAGGCAGGCCCGGCTATGGGCCAGTGCAAACAGCCCATCAGCACAGGGCCCAAAATTTTGGAGGGCCTCCACATTTCTCTGTGGTAGTGTAGATTAAGCCCAATATTTATTTGCAGCCCAATACTTGAGATGGTTATGGTTAGGGCATATTGGAGAAACGACAAGAGGCAGAAATAGCAACCGGCAAAGCAACTCGGAAATCACGCAAAGAAATCGAAAGGCAAATTACGGCTTCAATTCCAAATTACGGCGAGTTCAAGGAAGAAAAAAACGTGAACGACTGAATGAATTAAGATATTTCTCTGTGACTTTCGGCTCCGACCTTAGTTCCTTTCTGTCAAAACGTGATTATTGACTCTGTTTTGGCAAGTCTTTTTGTGTGTTTCTCTGTGTGTATGTATTTATTGAGTATAGTTTGACAATTTGTGAGTGTGTTGTGACTATGATTTTGATCTGATAGGGGTTTGGCTGATTTACAAGCAGCTTCGTAAATTAATCTATATGCTCTCTAATTTGTCTAATTTGTCCAATTAATTGATTTGATCAATATAATTACTAGTATATGTTACTCCGTATATTTTAGGCATGAAAATACTTATATCATGTTGTATTATATTCCCTCCATTCCATAATAAGTGTGTTGCATGTTTGATTAACTTGATTTAATTTTGACTTTAAGAATTATTCAAATTTAATTATTCTCATGAAATTGGGGATATTGTTAATGGTAGTAATTTTAATAGAGAATCAAATACAATTTTTAGATTTTCATGTATCAAAAAGTCAAACATATATATATATATTCAATGCTTTTTAGTGTTACGACTAAATATTTATATTTAGCACCTATAATTATTGAGACGGGCCTGCTGTGAAGCATTGTGATAATTTTCATCGAAATTTTATTCTTGGACTATTAGTAAGTTAGGGCACTTTTTAAATCATGATCTAACATTACTACACTAGAGAGAACCAGAAACAGGAACAAAAACAATAATGATATTTATGAAGTTCTTCGAAAATATGAGACAGTAACAGACAGAGAAAGTTACCTTTTGCTTCTTTTTGTACTCCTCCCATGTAACTGTATGAGAAGTTTTAAGGCTGGCCAAACGAGCAGCATGCCACTCTGGTGAATGAAATGAACCATCCATCTGCGACTCGCTTAATCAGAAAAGATACAGAAAAGAAAACTATCTGACTATGATCTCTATGTGATAATTTATGTAAGTATTCAATTTGTGCAATGAAAGCAAATGTTTGAATGATTTAACGCAAGCTACAATGCATCATCATGATTCTAGACAAAGACTAACAAGATATATAAGATGAAAAACATGTTTTAATGGTTGAGCATGAAAGACTGAACGATATATGATACATGAATGAGGTTATTTCAAGATAAAAAAAAAAAAAAAAAAAAAAAACTGCAAGATAATATCTTCCCCCTCCGTCCCAAAAAGATTGTCCGGGTAGCTGTATAAGTGTCTCAAAATATTTGTCCAATTTCTTAAAGCAAGACAAGTATGTATCTCAGGCACCAACTATACCCCTCATTAAATGCATAGTTATAACTGTTTTGGGACTCAGTAGCTCCGGGAAATTCCGGAAAAAAATAATTCTAATAAATGAAATTTCTTAATGTGTGAAAAGTCAAACAAGGCAGTCTTTTTGGGACTAAATATAACTTTCCATCTTTAAATTCCGATCCCTGCTGCATGATAAAACTAGCTTGACTCGACCTAGGAAGCCTGAGCCAAATTCCAATAGTGCACCATCAAACAAGGTCTTTTGCTCCATTAAACTTGGCTTATTATGATCAGTATTGTTTTTATTTAGTTGCTTTGATCAATAGAACTTTTTTATATATGTACTCCCTCCATCCCACAACAATGTGGACAAAATGGGTTTTGCACGGGAATTAAGGGATGAATAGTAGTAGGTAGTTGTTGTGAGTGTGAAAAGTGAAATAGGAAAGAGAAAGTGGGGTAGGAAATTGTAAGTTGATTGGTCTTGTGAGTATAAAAGTAAAGTAGGAGAGAGAATGAGTGGGAAGAATAGTAAAGAATAGTAAAGATTCTTTGTCCACATAGTTATGGGACGTAGGGAGTATTTCATAGTCAGTGGTTTCTTAGTCCTAGTAGTACTCTTTAAATTTTAGCCCTAGTCCTAGTAAACTTAAGAGAACAGTCTCTAGAGTAGCCAATGAATAAAAATGTTATGCGACACAGTTAAATTGACATGATTATTGGTAAGAGTCAATCTTTTATGCTATTTATAAGTCAGTTGAGGGCTGATGTTCGGATTTATATGAACTTTCCCACTAAAAGTATGTAGACAGGAAGCATGATTCAGCAACCAAGTGCAAGTACATCTAATCAACACATTTACACTTCATTGGCACATGACCAATGGTTCTATTGGTGTGTTGCAACTCAACAGCATATGACCAAGAAGCTTCTTTTAGTCTACATGTGAAGAATAAAGTACAACTACTTCTCCCCCTCTAGCAATAAACAGAGATTCTTCAAAATTGAGGGCTGGTCTAGTACACAGTTTTAAAAACAGAGATTTTTCAAAACGGAGATTTTTTTTAGACGCTAGTATTTTGAGCAGCCACAATTGGCCAAGATTTTTAAAAAGCTCCTCTCGAAAACTCTCTATTGAAACGCTTAATTAGCAAAAAGCTGGCTTTTTTTCACTCCATTTTAAACGCACCGCTCTACCAAACGAGGCATGAGTCTTATGCACAAAATTGAGAGAACCCTCCAAGAAATTAACATCTCCATCATCCAAAAAAGGAAGGGGAGCTTAATTTGAATATAGGGTAACTTAATTTTCGTAATTGAACCCCAAGAAATTAGGTTTTCTTAGAATGGACCTACACATAATACATTCATAACACCCAATTACAAACTCTGGATTGAAAAATTAAGCTGAAAACAGAGTCTACTTATACTCTTGTTCACGCGTAGCAATGAAAAAAAAACAAAAATCGATATCAAATAACCTAACATTGGAAATCGAAAAGACAAGATGAACAAAAAAGAAAAATGAACAAGAAATTGAATGGAAGGGTACAAACCAGGCCGTCCTCGACCTCGTTAGGGTCAGCAGAGCTTGAACCAACCCTTGATCTCTGCATAGCCTTGTACGCTTGATTTTTCCCCATTTTATTTTATTTTTTTTCTGATTGTTTTACAGATTAATCCCCAAACCCACCAAATTCTAGACCAATAATCTGCTGCGAGAGAGTTGCACCGACCAAAGAACGGCTCCGGCGGATTCAGAGAACCGGCGGGTTCACTATTTATACAGAGAATATGGATTTGTAGGTTGAGATTTCAGACATGGATAGAGCTCGGCTGTGTATCTGTTTGTTTGTGGGTGAGTGTGTGGGTTTGCGTTCGATGAAGCAGACGGCTTTGATATATTTATGGGATTATTCCCCCATCACCCCTCATATTTTCTCTAATTGCTTGAAAGGAACAAGTATTTTGATTTATCTATGTCCAATTCACTAGGCAAAATCTTAGATTCGTCGAAAACCCGTAATCAATTCAATAATTTTTATAAATGCCAAATGCACCCCTTTTACTTAAAACCTAATAATACGGTTCATTTGTAACGACCCCAAAATTCGTGTTATTCATTTTATATTTATTTTATATTTTTAGGGATTTTTATTTGACTTATGTGTGCATTTTATGTGTTGCATCATATTTTATGACTTGCATATCTTACATGATTAAATGTGCTATTTACTCAGTTAGTAGTAATAATGGTTAAAGGAGTTAAATGATTAAAGTTTGGCCAATTATATTAATACTTCTTAGTTTGAATTCTTGATCACCAAATGAGATATTTCCACATCATAAAATGTAAGTCAAATTGACCGTGTACATGTAAATATCCATGTAGTGGGCTGGAAACTATTGGTTTCATTATTTAATTATTTTATTATTAACCTCATGATTTTAGTTTCTTAGAGAATGACCTAGTCATTCCACTTGAAGTCAATTTTGCTTGACTTGATGCCACGTATTAAAACCAACCGACTCACCAACGCCTACAATTACATCAACCATTTTCTTCATTAAGTCATCTGTATAAGTCAGGGAGCTATACCAGAGAAGGTTAACCGAGCGCTTAGAGAGAAACTAAAAACAAAAATCGTCATAGGTTCTGATTTTGCCTTTTGTTTCGCGAACCGACTTCAAAGCAACGTTACGGGAGTCGAGTAGAGCATTTGTATCCGATCAAAATATAATTTTTTTCAATATTATTTCCGTAGCAGGTAAGTTACTAATCCCCCCTTTAAGTGTTAAAATGGTCATAATCATGCTATATATGCTTAATATGTGGTGAAATGATGTTTTGGTATACTTTTATATATACTTGTAAATTTGGGACGGAGGGAGTAGTAATAACTTTTATATATACTTGTAAATTTGGGACGGAGGGAGTAGTAATAACTTTTATTATACTTGTAAATTTGGGACGGAGGGAGTAGTAATAACTTTTATTATACTTGTAAATTTGGGACGGAGGGAGTAGTTTTATTATTATGGGTATATGCTAGATGAGGTTGGTATGGTAGTGTTGTGAAGTTATAATGATGTTGTTGTGTTTTAGGATTGGGTAACAACTTGGTAATGAAAGTGAACTTTGTTAAATTTTTCGTGGGAATTGGCCATTCTGCAGTGGAGCGGCCGAGTCAGTAAATTAGAGCGGCCGATCCCCTTATTGTCGAATGTTGAGTTCTAGGAGAGCGGCCGATCAAAGTAAAGACTCGACCGATCCGCTCGGCCGAGTCAAGTAAGTAGAGCGGCCGAGCAGTCTGAGTTTTAACAACTTGTTTGTTTTTCGTTAAGTATTGGGCTAGGTCTTAGGCGATGTCCTAGGATGCCTAGATAATTGTTATGAGGTATCAAAATGATAGAATTGGTCCTTTGTGATCGGGTTTGACTTAATGTGATTGTGTAGATGGATTGTGTGGTGACTTAATGTCAAGATTGTGCACATTATTGTGAAAACGTGTTTACTTCTCTATGATGAGCTTGTGTGGTTTCCTTCTATAGAATCATGCCCTGGTTGTTGTTTTAGCAAGTATTTATTACTGTGCTCTTTGTTGAAAGTCCAGCTGGTTTTGTGTGTTATCGAGTGGAGGTGGAAAGCATTATAGTGGCACACTAGCCAAGTTCACTATAAGGCTTTTCCACTGGTCCTATTTCCCAGGTTTGGGATGTTATCGAGTGGAGGTGGAAGGCATTGTAGTGGCATCAGTTAAGTGCACTATAAGGCTTTTCCACTGGACCTATTTCCTCAGTCCAGATTGGCCTTGGATGGGATGAACTCGCTCCCTCGCGTGAGCATTTAGGGGTATGACTTTGTGTCATTTTCTCCCACTATTGTTGTTGTTGTTATGTTATATGGTTCCGGAACCTGTTTCAGCTATTGATGCTGCCCGTTGTTACTTTGGCTCTGTTGAATATGGTTTGGTTTTTGGGATCCCGGCTTCAGCTATTTATGCTGCTCAGATGGTTTCAGACAGATGGTCTTCTCAGATGGTTATTCAGATGGTTTTCTCAGATGGTTTTCTCTGATGATCATGTTATTTCGGTAAACCTTGGCTTGGTATCCTCGTAGGAGTGTTTACTCCTACACTATGTGTTGTATAATGAGTTGGTCGTTATTTCCAACCGGTATGGGACGGTTGGCGATAGGGAGCCTCTCATATTATGTGCTATATGCTATATGATCATTTGTGACATTGTTCCTTTATGTTTATCATATAAGCATGTAATGTAGTTGCATTTTAGTAACTTACTGAGATTTATTCTCACCCCTTATTTGTTTACCGTTTTAGATAAGGAGCCCAGGGGATAGTTCACACACAGGGAGGACGTCGGGAAGAGGATCTTTGGTAAGACTTTTGGGAAGTGGTGTGTGTGTTAAAGGATACATTATGTAAATGTAACACCTTTTGGGTAGTGTACCCGTGACTTAGTTTTGTATCATCTCTTTTAGTAGATGTCGGTGTTGTATATTTGTAAGTAAAGTTGTGGCCAAGTGGCTCAGTACTCGTTGTGAAAGTTGGTTTGTTTTATGACTTCAAGTCAAGTTTCAAGTAGTTGTGTTGGTCGTGTGATCCTTTTTATGAAAGTATATTTCGAAAAAATTCCTTTAAATTGTTTTATGACGTCTTCCGTGCGTGTCCCGGACGTGGGGCCAAGTAGGACCACGGGTCGGGGCGCGACATCATTTCTGGTACCCTATATCTCCCGAGACACTTTATATCTCTCCCATTCCCAGAGTCATGTGGCACGCACCTCTCTCACAACCATAGCACCATAGCCTCCAAACACTGCACCACCTAGAGCCAATTCACTATATTACCACTGCACTCTCTAAATCTATCAAAGCCATTGCAATGTCATCATATCTGACGTTTCCTCCATTCAGCACCAATATCTTCTACTTTCTTGGTTGACACAAATGTTGGATCCAAATTGTTCAAATTGGCTTCTTGTAAAACAACACGTGTTTCAGCTTCTAACAATTCTGCACCGGAAATAATTTGGCCAAAAGGTTGCTATATTGAAAATGCCGTTCACAAAGAGGCTGAGGATTGCAAGTGACTCCAAGAAACACATCTATATACTACCTCTGTCCCTAAACGAGTGTCCAAATTTCATTTTAAGGGACACTGAAAATCTCAACTTTTTGAACAACTTGGTAACAACGATTCATATATAATCTTGTAATCTCCTTTCCAAACCTTTAGTTTTGCACGTATAAAGAAACCGGTGAAAAAAATTTCGAAAAAAAACATTTAGGGAGAAAGTTATGTTAAAAAAAGACACTCATTTAGGGACAAAGATTTCTTGAAAATTGACACTCATTTAGGGACAGAGGGAGTATTTCTTATCAATGCATTCGTTCATTTAGTGTTTTCCTAACTATTCTAATTTTTAGAATTATTAGCGTAATGTGTGAATATAAATACACATGTATTCGTATATATATTTTTATCACTAAATCGAATTTGAGTTTATGAGTTGCAAGTTCGTTAGACTTAGACTGATTGTAGGAGACATATAACATTCAATACTCATGTTTGTTTTTCTAGTGCTTCAGTCTTTATTACTCAAAAAAATTAGTTTTAATATGTGAACTCTTATAGTTAGATTGTGAGAGTTGGATTTTCTCTTTCATTTTTTAATTAGTTTGATAGTTGGTGGTCTAGTAGTTGTGAAGAGGGAGGTGGTAGGGCCGTGAATTAATGAGGGAGTTGAGGGTCTTTTGTCTCGAGAATTTTGTAGGTATTTAAATCAGTGTGCCTTTTCGTGGAATTGTGTTTAATCGGGGGGATCTTAGGGTCCCTACCCTAGATTTATTGAATGTTTTCTCCCTTTTATTAAAAAAAAAAAAAAAAGGTTTATTAGCTTATTAATAAAATTTGAGATTCTTCATTAATTTAAAATTGTTAGTTTAAACGTTATAAGTACGTTAAAACTATCTTATATAATTTTATAAATCTGACTTATAACTGATGGAATGATATTTTTAGTAGTAAAAACGGCAGTTGTACTCGTCCTCGATTTATGACTAATAGCAACTCGATAATAAATTTACGTAGTAACTGATAGACAGACAATTTTAAATTTATAATTTTTCTATTTTCTTTTACCCATTCCTCGGGAATATTTGGTTTTTTCAAAAGGATATTCAAAAGACATGTGTTAGATATTTCCTTTCAAAGAAAAAACTATAATCAAATGAAGATTTGGTCCCTCGTTTATGAGTTTTCATTAGTTTCCTCATACCTTTTCATGTAGTTGTTCATGTTATTTTCGTAATCAATTTCTCCCCTCCCTAATGCAAGTTATCGGCTTCATTGGTTGCTTTCAACAATCACTGACTTGCAGTTTCTGCTTCGATATAATCTATCTGGTGAAGAATTATAAGAAATCATATGTACCATTTTGTGTACCACACTATATATCACTAGTGATCAAAATGTTTATGTGCTTGAATGACTTCATCATAACAGAATCCCTATTAACCGTGAGCCATTAGATCTCTACTAGTACAGGATGTGGGACACAAATGTGGCACGCGAAATCTCGCCTCATGGGGGTGGGGGTGCGAGACGGAGGTGTTTGATACTACTTGCAATCAGATTTTAAGTCAATAAAGATCCATTACAAAATGGATGATTACTGATTAAATCAATCATGTTCTATACTTCCATTAATAAAATGAAGGTCAATATGTTGCTAAACATGAAAATGAAATTCAATGTGTGCTTCAACATAAGAATTCTCTGACAAGAATGTATATACTGACATGAAGAAACGACAAGCTAACCAACACGAACACCCGGCTTAGGGCACAAATTACCAAGAGGCAAGTCCAAGTTCTCTACAGTTCTGAATGTTCGTGGGACCATCTTGTCAACGTAAATTATTCCCTCCAGATGATCACATTCGTGCTGTAGAATTCGTGCTTGCCAGCCTGACGCATTAACCTTTATGGGCTTCCCGTTACGATCCAACCCTGTTACCTCCACATCCAGGTGTCGTTCTACCAATGCTCTAAATCCATCAACACTGTACAATACACCCCAAATCGAAAAGGTTGTATGTTACTCCCTCCGTCCCGGAAAGATAATCCCATTTGATTTTTGGTGGTCAACATAATTGAAGTTTGACCAAAGTTCTATACACATTTGATAATCCTCATTTTAAAAATGTTATTGATGCAATATATAGAATATTATCAATAGCACTTGTTTCGTTTGGAATATCAAATTTGTATAGAACTTTGGTCAAAGTTCTATTGAGTTGACCACCAAAAGTCAAATGAGACTATCTTTCCGGGACGGAGGGAGTATAACTTTTCAGGTCAGTCGACAGCTCAATAAGCATACAAACTTATCATTATTCCAAGATAAGACGCTGGTGTACTTTAACTCCCATCTCCATCAAAAAAAACTAATGGAAAATTAGCAAAGAGAAACAGTATAGTTTTTTTTAACATAGTCAGAAATAGGGAACAACCAACATGCAAAAACGAGAGGCATCATTTTTTTCTGTGTGTGTGTGTGTGTGTGTGTGTTTGTACAACATGCATTGTCTAACAAACACTGGTAAATGCTTCTAAAATGGACATGTTAGTCAAGTTTAGCAATGTCTTTTATAAGGTAATGCTATGGAGCTCACAAAATCCCCCATGCTTATACAGAGTTAAGAGAGAAACATATCGAGCAAGTATTCTGCTTTTGTCTCAGTTTTGGCAAAAATAATATTTTAGTCACTGAACTATTGATCAATTTCAGATGTTCTCACTGAACTTTATTTTTTTCAAATGTTCTCATTGAACTTTTTTCGATTTTCAAATGTGCTCACTCCATCCATAATTTCGTTAATAAGTTAACTAACACTAGTCACATGGCCTCACTTGACTAACTTTCCTTTAAGTTTTGTAACTTTGGTTAGAATTCAAAGAGCTTTCTTTCATCACCAGTTCACCACTACCATCTTCACCAATACCAATGTAACCACTGCCATCTTTACCGGTGTAACCACAGCCAATCTCCACAAATAATGCAGCCACCACCACCGCCCTCTCCCACAATGCAGCCAATACCATTATACCACCACCAACATACACACCACCACCAACATACAAGCACACACTCTGTAAACCTTCTACCGACAAACATACACACTCTGCTCAACAACAAAATAACCACCTAGAAATCAAATTTTAAATCAAACCCAGTTTGTTTTTTTCGTTTGAGAACAAACCCATGAGTCAAAATCTCAAGTGATAACAAACCCCTTTAGAAATAAATAAATAAATAAACAAATCACAAACTCAAATCCTATTTTTTCGGAGAAATCACAGAGCATCTTACCTCCTTCGCCCCAATCATTCGACCCTTCCCCATCTTCTTCTCAAAACCCAATTCATCTTCAAGTAAAAATCAAGAAAAATGCAAACTTTCCCATTAATTTGACAAAAAAATATAAAAATGGTATACTAGTCACCGAAGCCGAGTGAAAGAGGGTCGGATCTGTACAGAGAGAGAGAGACCCTGTGAAAGAGAGATGTCGGATCTGCAGTAACTCTTGTTTGGTGAGGCTCGCCTGTCAGAGAAGTTGCGGAAACGGGGGAAAGAGGATCTGTGAAAGGGAGAAAGAAATAGAGGGAGGTGGCTTGAGAGGGAGATAGGACAGCGGCACGGGGGAGGTAGAAGTTGGGGCCGACGAGAATGGAACTACGGCGGCCATGTCTGACATAAGTTAATAAAATATAACTTTATTTAACGGAGGTTTACGTTTTTAATGATTTTTTGGACGGAGTGACCACATTTGAAAAATTAGAGTTTAATGAGAACATTTCAAAAGAAAAAAGTTTAGTGAGCACATTTGAAATCGACTTAAAGTTTAGTGACTAAAATATGCTTTTTGCCTCTCAGTTTTATCAACCAACAAATTGTAACATCATATAAGAATAAAATCAGGGAGCTGCCAAAACAAGGCATCTAATACTGCATCAGGAGTACTCACCTCAAGCAACCCTCAAAAAATAATGCAGATTTATTACTCTTCTTTTTAAGCCTCGGGTTCACAATTACCTATATCCAGAGGGGGTAAAGTCACAATAACATGGAGAAAACATATACTTGTTACAAATATTCATAAGGAAATTCACTTACTAAAAGATCAAAAGGGCGCCGGTCCTGCGCTTTAATCTCTTCCTTTGGTGCATAACTTAAATATTCTTGTGTGTCTTCCAATACAATAATCTGTTACAAAATTGAAATGGCCAAAACCTGGAATTAAAATCTGAAACTTATACCCAACTCCACCATAGTCTTGCTGAAGAGTGCTCATGTAATTCAAACGGCTCCTAGTAAATACAGCGTAAGCATTTCCTAAATTAAGCGCCTGAGAACCACTATGGCAACTAGTATGTTATACAGTGCTAAAATAAAAATGTATACATAAAAAACACCTCCACCCGTCTCTAAATGAATGCCCCTATTCAATATATATCTATATATATTATATTATATATGAATGTCCATTTGAAAAATCAAGATAATATCATAATTCAATATCTAATTGCAATATCACAATTCACAAGTTTACAAGGTGAATAGCAATATTAACGCCGTACTTGTGTATATTTGCAATAAAAAGTGCCTAGAGTAAGTATTTCTAAAATATCTTTTTATGGTAAAAGATGGATATTCAATTAGGAATAGGAGGAGTAAAAAGCAAGAAAATTAACCTTCAATGGAACACCAATTTGTGGGGCAGCAAGACCAACACCAGGTGCCTTCCTCATGACCTTTACCATGTCATCTATAATCTTTTGGATCTTTTCTGACCCAATTTCTTCGGGTGGAACATCTTGAGCAGGTTCATGAAGAACCGGGTCACCGACTTTAACAATGTCGGGCAGATCCATTTTCGCCCCAAAACCGGGAAACCAACCCGCCTTAGCGGTTGCTGAAGAGCTGTGATTTCTAGTGGTGGTGAAGTTTACACTGATGATGGGAACTGAAGAAAATCCAGGTTCCAGAATGGGTTTTCGGGTTTTGTGAAATTGGGTAACTGGGGCCCTACGGAGTTGACTATTTTTTTCAAAGCGGGTGATTGAATTTCTGGAGAGTGGGGTGGGCAAGAAGAGACGGTATGTCAGCCGTTGAACGCTTTCCATTCCCACGTTGTTTCTCAGCTATCGTTAATGCAGAAATGCAGTCACTTTTTGTATCATCAAAGACAATGTAGAGTAACAAGATTGTTACTAGACCGCTGATGTCCAGTCCATTCAAATCAAGTGCCTACATATTTGGTTGAGATAATTGGGATTAGTATTATAAAGAAAGAAATAATGAAAATTGCCCCATACATTGAGAATCTATTACATGCTTGAATTTCTTCCACCATCCATAGAGATGAGTAAATGGATACGCGAAAGTAGAAAGAGTATTTTTTTTTTCTCTCTTTTTTTTTTTTGGAAGGAGGGGGACAGAAACTTGAAAGTGTTGTCTATCTATACTACAACTGCACTCGACCAACTTTTTAACATCAATTTCAAAAAGCTAAATCCTGTTCACCAAATTATCATCGTATTGTTTTGTGCGTTGGAGAGCTTCAAGTCATCGGGTTAGCACAACAACAATTATTGTAAGGCATCAAGAAGACAACAGTAATAATCAGGGCTTGCAGTTGGCCGCTAATTCTACCAGTATTAGAAGAAAGACTAGTAGTGGAGAGCGTCAGGTCATCAGGTTACGACACCAACAGTCTATTTGTTCTCTGCATAATCGGCTGATTTCAAGACATTCCATTCATAAATTTCAATTTAGGCTTCATATGATCAAATAACTTCATTGAACACCATCACAACCTCTGCACCAACAACCTAATAATACAGTTTCTATGTTTTCTTATCCAATATTCAAGATATTCTAGTCATCATAAATTTCAATATGAGGTTTAAATACCTTCAATGAACACTATCACCAGCATTCATGACCTTTTCCGTCATTGTTTTATCCAATCTCAATACGTTTCAATTATTGATCCCCAAATGAATCAAAAAAAATACGAAGAATCACAAAAAAGGCATATGAATAATAGAGAAGATTATATGCACGTATATTTTGGCTAGTATATAGAGACTTCTCATACCTTTGTTCTTCACCCGAAAATTAGTAAAATGCGAGTCGGTGAATTTGAAGTTTGAAGAGAAAAGGCTTGAAGTAATTTGGGGAAACTATGGGGGAGTGTGTTTGAGAGAGAGAGAGAGTGGCGCCGGAAATTATTTACCTAGAGCTGAGAAAATGAGGGAGACCCAGGAACAGAGCCGCCGGAGCTGGTAACTGCTAACAATGGGTAGACTCGTCGGCGCCGGTGAGGGATTTTCGCATTTGGATGGGTTAGGTAGAAAGTGCGTATCGCACTATAACAGACGAAAAACGTTTGATAGTCTTCCTATTTTAGTTTGAGGGTCGTTACACACACTCCCCATTTTTTTTTTAAGTACACTCCTTTGAAGTTATGAATAATACTAGGGGCACAAAAAAATCACAAAATCTTGCTCACAAAATCCTAGGTGTAATGATTTTATTGGTGTTTTTAAGTAGAGTGTGGCGGGTCCATTATCGATGCAACCAATAAAATATCGGCACCTCATTTTGTGAGCAAGATTTTGTGAGCTTATTTTGTTCCCTTAGCATTGCTCTTAAGTTATTAGTACAAAAAAAAGTCATCAATTAGAAGACAAACAAAATTAACCTTATTTTATAAGGGCTTTGGACTCTAGGCCCCCTGGGTGAGATCCAAATGCCATAAAAACCCAAGGTCAGATCAAAATCCCATTTAAACCCACCACAGCCCACAACCCGCCCCAGCCCAGCCCGCCCATACCCCGCCCGCCCATGCCCAGCCCGCCCGCCCATGAAAATGTTGGGTATGGGAATTGAACTCATGACTTATTGTGAAAACTAACAACTTAACCACTACACCAGCCTACTGTTTGATACAAAATTTGCAATATATTCTATTACTATTGCGCCTAAATGAAACTAAGTGAAGAAAAAACAAGATTCTAAATCAATTTATAAAATTTTTGATTATTCCCAAAACATCAACTTTTTGTTAAAAAAAAAAAAAAAAAAAAAAAACGAAAACAAGATTTAAAAAAATTATATATAAAGTATTTAAATATTTTATTAGAAAAAAATATAAAAGACCCAAAGATAAATTAAATTATAATTTTGTGCAATATCGAATTTTAATTTTAATTTTTTTTTACTAGCACCCTCCAGTAAACTATTTATATAAAATGACACTATGTAAGTCCTTATTACCAAATTGTCATTATTTGCACTTATAAGACCTTTTGAGAGACTCATGAGTCTGCTATGAGACCTTGTAAATAGACCCTCATAAGTCTTATATGAGACATTTTTACATGTCTCATAATAATTTACAAAGACTTTGATACAAATTATAAGACCTAAAAAATACACTTATGAGACTTTGAGAGACTCATGAGTCTGCTATGAGACCTTGTAAATAGACCCTCATAAGTCTTATATGAGACTTTTTTACATGTCACATAAGAATTTACAAGACTTTGATAGAAATTATAAGACCTAAAAAATGCACTTATGAGACCTTTGAGAGACTCATGGGTCTGGTATGAGACCTTTGTAAATAGACTTATGAGTCTGGTATGAGACAATTTACATGTCTCATAAGAATTTACAAGACTTTGATACAAATTATAAGACTTAAAAAATCACTTATGAGACATTTAAGAGACTCATGAGTCGGATATGAGACCTTTGTAAATGGCTCTCATGAGTCTGATATGAGACAATTTACATGTTTAATAAGAATTTACAAGACTTTGATACAAATTATAAGACCTAATTAATCATGTTTTTTAATGTAAAATGATATTTATTTTACAAATTTAATGTTTTTGTGAATAATCAAGAATTTCATTAATTGATTGGAAAGTTTTAATTGCTGACATTTATTTTGGCAAGAATGATACTTCTATTATTAAATGTTGTGAAACATTAATCAAGTTGTTCTAATATATTTTTAATATTAACTCTTATACCGAAAGTATAAGACTAGTTCTTTTCTTATACTTTAGATATGAGAGTAATTTTCTCACATTAAATCCCCATTTTTTAAAGAAATTATATACCTAAAATATAAGACTAGAATTACTCTTATATTTAAGGTATAAGAGTTATTTAGTTTATTTTCTTATAATTCTCATATTTTCAGTATATAATAGACTTAGTTGGTGTCATTTATGTAAATAAATGCCTTAACAGAAGGGTGATAATTAAAAACTTATAAAATATTATGAAATAATGTATTTTCGCAAATATAATTTAATTTATTTTTTAGGTCTTTCATATTTTTTTAATAAAAAGCTTTAGATATTTTATATTCTTAAATCATGTTTTTAATATTCTAACATATATTAAAAAAAATGTGTTTTTGTGAATATTCAAGTTTTTCATTAATTAATTGTAAAATCTCAAGTTTTGTAATTTAGTTTCGTCGAGATTTCAGTTAGTAATAATAAATATTGCAAAATTAGAAACAAGCAATGCATTGGCTTAGTGGTAAGACATGGTTGTTATTGTAAAAGACCTAGGTTCGAAACCTGGGAACAACATTTTTGCTTTTAATTAAAAGGGGTGGCTGGCATTGAGTTCTGGATCCGGGGCGGGTGGGCGGGTCGGGACATCGGGCCTGGGCATTGGGCTTGGGGGCAGCCTGACCTGAGTAGTGTGTGATGGGTTTTTGGGCTTTTATGGAATTTTGATTTGGACAATGGGTGGAGGTGGACTTTTGGATCTCATGTGGACTTTTATGGAATAATGATCTGGGAGAAGGGGCCTTGTGGAATTATGCCATTTTATAATTACATTCCATTTTTCTTTGGTATCGTTCCAATATTTTCAAGTATATCAGTATATGCCTTCAATTATTTTCCATATGCCCTCCAATTAATTTACACACTCTATTTTTTATCATTCTGATAATCGTTACAAACTAGTAGTCATCATCTTAATGGTAGACAGACGATAGATAAGGAGAGGGGATGTGAGCAAAGGCGGTGGAATTGTGTGTAAGAGAAAAGGAAAGAGTAAGAGGGTGGAATGTGGCGTTTGTGTACATATGGAAGGAGGGTTGGAATTGAGTGGTTTATTAAGAAATGTAACATGGATTAATTGGGAAAAGTGGAGTGTGCTTAGTAATGAGATTTAAGGGATGATAAAAGTGAGGTGGAAACTTAGTAAGTGGGTGTGTAACAATCCTCTTATATTTAAGCAAAAATATGTTTCATTGTCTATAAATCTAAATCTATAGTATATATTAAATGTCAAGGTAAAGTCTTTAGATGGTGCCATGTGGACAAGTTTTGGGTAATTCTTGCTTTTAGTGGTGCCACATCATCCATAGCATTTTAATTAGGTGACTTTTCATTTTTCTCTTATTAGCTAATAGTATTAATTAATTGTAATAGTTACTATATTAGTTAACTATTACTATTATCAGTATTAGTTTATTATAATAGTTAACTATATAAGATAGCTATTACTATTAATAGTATAAGTATAATAGTTACCTAAAGGGTAACTATTACTATTAATAGTATTACTTAACTATAATAGTTAACTATATAAGAAAACTATTACTATTAATAGTATTAGTTAAATGTAAAAATTATTATATAAGATAACTATTACTATTAATAGTATTTTTTGAAAAAAAATACTATTATTAGTATTAGTTACTATATATAGTAACTATTACTTTTAACTTATTATTTACGATAAAAGTTATTCCCTCTGTCTCAGGGTAAGAGTCATACTTTCTATTTTTGTACATCCTAAAGTAAGAGTCTCTTTCTTAAAATGGCAAATAATCTTTACTATTGATCTCACTCATTCTCTCTCTTACTTTACTTTTACACTCACAACACTTAAATCACTTCCACCATTTCTTATTCTCTGTGTATTTGAGAGGTAGGACTCTTAGGACAGAGGGAGTACTACTTAGGTAACCATTATCTTTTAATTTACTATTTAATAAGCTCATAATTACTATAATATTAACTATAATTAAAACATTATTTTCTCAATCGATCAAGAGTAAAAATTGACATCATTATGGGACAAGCGAAGTAAATTTTTTTAAAAATTATAAAGTTATTATAAACCTATTAATAGTATTAAAGTTGGTGAGGAGAGTTGTGGGTTTGACATGTGTACATGTTTTAGTAAAAGCTTGAATTTGGAGAAGCCACATCAACATCATCCTAAAATGTAATGACTTTTGATATTCTCATTCTTAGCTAACACTATTAGCTAATCATATTAGTAATTATATGAGTTAACTATTACTATTAATAGTATAAGTTAACAATATTAGTTACAATACAAGTTAAATACTACTATTAATAGTATTAGTTAACTATAACTATATTAGTTAACTATTACTATTAATAGTATTAGTTAACTATAATAGTTACTATACAACAACAACAACAACAACAAAGCCTTAGTCCCAAAATAATTTGGGGTCGGCTAACATGAATCCTCATATGTCATCGTGATAAAAGGAAGAGAGAGAGAGAGAGAGAGGGAGAGAGAGAGAGAGAAAGAGGAAAAAGATGAAGAAATAAAATAAATAAATAAATAATAATAATAAAAGTACGATCAATCCCCATCATTCACATGAATCTTCGCCCTCCACTCCAGCCTCTTCAACGCCACATCTTCATCAACTCCGAGTAAATTCATATCATTTTCAATCACCTTAATCCAAGATTGCTTGTGTCTTCCCCTACCCCTCGCCATTTTATCACTTCTCCACTCTTCAGGCCTCCTAATCGGTGCATCACTCGGTCTCCGTCTCATATGACCAAACCACCTTAGACGATGCTCCCTCATTTTATCCTCAATGGGCGCAACTCCTACTTTACCCCTGATCACCTCATTTCTCAATCGATCTTTTCTTGTATGCCCACACATCCATCGTAGCATACGCATCTCCGCTACATTCATCTTATGAATATGCCACTGTTTCACGGCCCAACATTCAGTGCCATAAAGCAGTGCAGGCCTAATTGCCGTACGATAGAATTTTCCCTTTAATCTATTTGGCATGCCACGATCACAAAGGAACCCTGTGGCACTCTTCCACTTCAACCAACCTGCTTTAATCCTATGAGCCACATCTCCATCCAATTCTCCATCTTTTTTTATAATAGATCCAAGATAGCGAAAGAACTCAGAAGCTTGGACAATCTTTTCATCGAATGTGATCACTCCTGCCTCTCTGCTTCCAACTTTGCTAAATTTACACTCCATATATTCAATCTTGCTTCTGCTTAACCTAAAACCTCGAGATTCCAGATTGTGTCTCCACAACTCCAATTTACTTTCAACACCTTCTTTTGTCTCATCAATCAGCACAATATCATCTGCGAACAACATATATAAGTTAATTATTACTATTTATAGTATTTGTTAACCATAATAGTTATTTTATAAGTTATTTTTTACTATTAATATTATTGGTTAACTATAATAGGCTACATACATTTACTATTACTATTATTAATATTAGTTAATTATATAAGTTATTATATAAGTTAGATTATTAATTTTAATATTAATCATAACAGTTACTATATCAATTAACTATTACTATTAAAAATATTATTTTATTATAATAATTATATTAATAATTATTATTATATAGATTAATCATTGCTATTAATATATATTAACTTTACTATCAATAGTATTAATTAATTATAATAGTTATTATAATAATAGTAATCATATAGATTAATTTTTATTATTAATAGTATTAGTTAAAATGATGATTACTATATTAGTTAACTATAGTTAAAATATTTTTTAAGACATAGTATTGGTTTCCCGTGCAGAGCACGTGTTACCCGCTAGTGGTGAATAATTTGGTGTTATAGTGTAAAATAACAATACGAGTTATAAATGATACTCCAATCATTCAATCGTTACTACACATCATGAGCACATTACACATTGGATACAAAACTATCGCAATATCTTCTTCTAACCACACTTATTTACTTAAGAAATCCCAAAAGAGAAGATATCTTAGTGAAGCCAATAAGTCAACTTAAAGAACATCAGGAGCTAAGGTGAGGAAGACATATCATCAATGGCAGAACTATATTGATGCCTTCCTTTGACCAGGAACTGAGGAAAAACCTGTGGAAGGCTTTGACTCGATCGTGCCGAGTTGACTATTGTCCTCTCATTCATTTTCCCAACGTCTCGACATACTTGATCTAGAACAGATAGAAAGTCCCCTACCACCACGAATATCCGGAACGGATGAGCTTCTTCCTTTACAGAATTTCCATGGAAATACTCTGTAATATCCTTCACCATGGATAAAGCTGCACTTTCTTGGGCTTGAATCTTGATTATACTATTCTTTGCTTTTTTCAAAAACCCGTTCATGGAATCCCTAAACTTTTTACTACTACCCGTCGGTCCAATCTCTTCGTTCAATCTAAAAACCTCACCAATCTTGGTTATGCCTGTTGCTAGCTTTCCAACTTCAGAATAGAGCATGTTTGAATCCATTACAGCTGCTTTTTTGACATTGGAGAGTTCCCCACTGAGGCTAGAAACAACTTGGAGACCAATCTTTCTGAATTCAACATCATCACGAAGCTCAGATTGTTGATCGATTTCGATTTCAGAAGTTGGATTCTGATTGGGGACGGAGAGGCGAGAATGGCCTTCGGTTCTTATTATTTCTTGAACAACAAAATGGAGGAGAGTTGTTCTTCCATCAGTGCCTTTGATATCTGCCAGCTTGAGAAGTGTGTCAAGTTTGAATGCATGAGCATCTCCTCGGTTGGTTCCAACATTCATCCGGTTTCCAGTCTTTAGTACCGCTTCAAGAAGTTTCAAGAACATTTTGCTATTCCTCAGTTCATCACAAGCTGCCTGAAGAAAATGACAGCAAAATGTTTAATCGTAAGGGATTTTTCATACTTTGTAAAACCAGAGAATCTAATTTCGTTGCATTATTTGTTTCAAAATTTGAAAGTACATTGCATGAAAGTAGTACGTATATTGCATTATTTGAAAAATTAGTAGAAAGTACATTGCATTAAGATGTCACTAATGAGTACATTAATTGCATTTAGTGAAATCGAAGGTAAAGCACATTGCATATCTTGGTAATTCTCTCCTGTAGGCTATATGAACTTCTCCTAATGTTCACAATTCATCCCTCCGTCCCAAAATGAATGTTTCGCCTCGACTTTTTTGGTCAACTCGATTGATTTTTGACCAACCGTTTATGAAAAATTACTTATTTTCATGTAATTGTAAAAATAGTTATTGATATTGTTTCTATTTGTGCATCAACAACCATTTTTAGAATAACACGATGATACATTTTCATAACTCTTTAGTCAAAGTCAATCATGTTGACCAAAAAAGTCGAGATGTTTGGGACGGAGGGTAATCTTTTTGTAAATGAAAATAATTGGAAATGAATGGATTTTGCTAAAGGAGATATATGTACCTCTAGTGTTTCGAAAGACCTTTTAAGGTACTCAACTTCTGAATCAAAATTGGCAATATAAAGCAATGCATCCACTCTCTTGAACGCAAAAGGTACATCAAGAAGCGCCTTAAGAAATTTCTCAGCAGGTCCAAGCTTAAACGTTGAGGCATCATTGACTTCCATCAGCTTACTTTCTTCCTCTTTTGTTGGAGCCATCTTTAATAAACTCTCCAGCAGATCCGTCCCCAGATTATCGATATTACCTGTTGCCATTTGCAATAACATATAATTAAGTTTACTCGTACTATGCTTCACTAAGAAAATGCTTCATTATGTAGATTCCATGCATACACGAGTAGTACTTGGAACAACAACAAGACCAATTTCAGTCATTTTGTTTTTTTCACAAGCGAACATATCAAACTCTAACACTTGAAGAAGCTCCTAAGGTCCTATATTCAGGAAGCATTGTATGTATGTGGTGTCTCTTTGAGGTTTACTTACTCCCTCCGTCCCAGAATGATGTTCCTATTTTTCATTTTTGTTTGTCCCAAAAAATAAGTATCATTTCTATTAAGGTATAAAAGTGCATGAACTTTCACAACCACCCTATCTTAGAAGGACATCACCAACAAAGCTTCTTAATGAACTTCCATAATAGTTGCCATTCATCAACGATAATCATGTTAATTAACCTATATTGATAAAAAGTTTGAATAGTCAAATGAGACTACCTTTGTAACACGTAGGGAGTATATGTTAGTCCCCCCCCCCCCCCCCCCCGCTCTCAAAAAGATTGTCCCGGTTTCGATTCTGAACTGTCCGGAAAAGATAGTCTCATTTCAAGAATGTACATGCAAATAAAGCATCAAAAGTAAAGTTTAACTTGATAAATGAGTCAATCTAATTTAATGATGATCGTGTTGCAATGTGAGTTCAGATCTATTGGATGGTTCAGGAAGAGAACCTTCAGTATTCAAATTGTAGAAAATTGTTATATAACACACTGCTAATACGGACAAGATATAGTAGAAACTTTTGATTATTTATATTTACAGAAATAAATGGTAGATAAGATGTAAGGAACTTTGTATATGAGTCCAAAAACCATTCCAAATTAACTCCCTCCAGCTATGAATTTTTCCTTTTAATAAGTATCATGTGCCCCTCATTTGACTTTTATAATCCGACCTAAAGCAAAACACAGCCTTATTTCCAGTTCCACTATGTTTCTAAAAGCCGCTTTCGCCAATTTCAAAATATATGCCCATTCAATTCAACCAAGAAAACAAAAAACAATCTTAAAGAACATCAGAAAACAATCATATAATAGTGCTAGAGGAACATTACTGAATCAAAACAATCAATGTACTATAAAGAACATTGATCATAATCCATCAAAAGAGATTCCAATCTTTAGTGGCTCCCAAATGCAAGAATGAATGGAAAACATATAATGCTACAATATTAAAAAAACTAACTAATTAAAGAAAGATTTCTTACATACCTTCTAAAAGACCTTCACAAACTTCATCAATGGTTACATTCACCGCCCTCAATAGTATTGCTATGTTTTGAGACTTCTTCGGATCGAGCACCCGATTCTCATTGTTCATTTGCAAGTTGCTGAAATCTTTAGCTGTCGAATTTGATGAGTTCATCATGAACAATGTCTCCATCATTTCCTCATTCAACCTAAAATAATGTACTAATCTGATTAAATATATTAAAGAAACAATAATGTGATCAATTAACTAGATAACTAAAATTAGACCAAATTGATTATCAAGTGTCCCAAAGGAGTGTCCCCGTGGTAAAGCCAAGTCTCACCCTCGGTAACTAGACCTAATTGATTATCAAGTGTCCCAAAGGACAGTCCCCGTGGTAAAGCCAAGTCTCACCCTCGGCAACTAGACCTAATTGATTATCAAGTGTCCCCAAAGGAGTGACCCAGTGGTAAAGCCAAGTCTCACCCTCGGTCCTTCTCCCGCCTCCTTCCGACGTGGACACCGTAGTAAAAAAAAAAAAAAAAAAAGTAAATGAAAAATTAGAGTGAATCTTACTGGAAAGAGGTATTAGATTTCATCTGATCCCACACCATTGTTGTGTTTGAGCTTGCTTTTACTTTGTCCCAATGCAGAGCTTTCAATTTGGGTTTTTGAATCTCCTCCAAATTCTCTACCAAAATTGGCTTTGTTTTTGGGGATTCAATCATGGGTGGTGGCCCATTAACTGGATCTTGTGACGGTGCCGGAGTTGGTAGAGTAGAAGCTTCCCAGTAGTCCACCGGCGGCATAGGCGGAGGTGGTGGTGGTGGCTGGATTTTTTCCGGTTCGTATTGCTGCTGTCTTGAAAAAATAATAACTCTGGCAGGTGAGCTATGGGTATCCCATGTGCTACTTCCCGGTGATGGCAAGTGAGATGAAGAGTTAACCTCCGGCGGCCAAGGTGGTGGTGGGAAATCAACGACGGAGCCCGTCGGGTAGGATTTTGAACTTGAAAGACTAGATGGGGAAGCGGAATCTGAAGGCGATTTGGAATTTGAGCTTCTTCTGTTGCCGGAATTTTGGAGAGTCTGAGACGTGCTTTGATAGTTCACATTAGGGCTTAATCTACCGTCGGAAGAGGCTTTAGGAGAGAAGAACTCAACGTCGTTGTCTTCATCATAGTCTTCTAGGAAACCCACTCTGGAATTTCGCCGGTAATCATGGCGAGGCAACGGCGGAAGTGGGCGGAGCTCAGGCGAACCCAGCTTTTGATAACCCAAAACAGAGGAAGACCCAGCCACATTGCTCGAACTGTTATCATGGTCGGCTATTCTCGGGGGCTCGGCGAGTGTGCCCAGGTAAAGAAACTCAGCACTGTTGCCGGAGGGGTTACGCGGCCGGTGCGTTGGTGGCTGTGGCGGTTGCGGTGGCAGGGGTTTGTCAGAGGTGGTGGCGGTGTCATACAAGCCGAGGCTGTCGGATCTTGTAGGTTTGGGGTGAATGTATTTGTGGTGACGACGACGGTGGTAGTAAAAGAGGGAAGCGGCGATGATGAGAATTAGAGCGGCGGAGACGAGAGAGACGGTAATGGCGATGGCGGCGAGCTTGTGAGAGACGGGTTTGGAAGGAGAGGACTGCGGGAGATCACCAATGGAGGTGATGTTGGCTGGAAAAGTAGGAAGAGACTTGGCGGAGGAGGAAGACTGAGCTAACGGCGGAGACGGTGGAGATGGTGGGGAGGAGAAAGTGGGGAAGAAGAGACCATTGGGTGGAGAAGGGGGTGGTGATTGGGATGAAAAAGGGTATTTTGGTCCGGTTTGTTTGGATTTTGATTTGGGTTTCTTTGTTTTTGGTTTGTGATAGTGGTATTTGGATGGGGTGTGTGGGGGAGGAGGAGGAATTGACGGTGGTGGTTGGGTGATCACCGGCGGCGGGAGCGGAGGAGGGACGGAATCAGTGGGGAAGAAGGGTTGGTGGAGGGTTCTGCGGTAGTGGAGTATGGTGGCGGTGGAGGAGGAGGATTCTACTGTTGTTGCTAAGAGCATGATGGAGATGACATGTAAACAAGCAAACATTCTTCTTTCTTCTTTCTTCTTTTTCTAAGACAAGTGTGTAGTTATATGTGTGAAGTTTAGAGGGAAAGTGAAGTAGTATGTGTGAGAGTTTTATGTGCTTGAAAAATGTGCT
Source organism: Campanula takesimana (assembly GCA_026119855.1). Classification (NCBI taxonomy): domain Eukaryota; kingdom Viridiplantae; phylum Streptophyta; class Magnoliopsida; order Asterales; family Campanulaceae; genus Campanula; species Campanula takesimana. The sequence goes on from JAOWBW010000556.1 coordinate 210,407, forward strand.
AAACAAGTTTAAATAAGACAAATGTTATTCACACTTCAGAACACAAACATCACCCCCCCCCCCCCCCAACACACACACACACACCACCACCCCCCCCCCCCCCCCCCAAAAAAAAAAACATAGACATGCACACACGCTCTTCTTAGTCATGGCCAACTGGAAACCGTAGCAGTGACAACCCGTCAACCCGCACCCGCATTTAAGTTGTTGGAACCGTACTCGTGAATAACCCGTTAACCGTTCTAACAGTACCCGTCAATAATGCGGTTTGGTTACGGTTATAGGGTTTAGGAACCCGCACCCGTAACCGTAACTGCTAACCGTTCTAACCGTACAAATTATGTTAGTTTTGCAACATATTTTGCTAGTTTTCTAACATAATTTGTTAATTTTCTAACATAATATGTTTAAAATGTTAGATTTTTAAACGTATTCTGTTAATTTTTAGTGAGTTTAAACATATTCTAACATATTTTGTTAATTTTCGTTGATATCAAAAAGAAAACAAAAAAAAGGCAAAAACGGTTAAATTTTAAACAGATTCGTTAGACTTTTAACAAAATATGTTAAAATTTTAACAGTTAAATATAAAAAAAGGGGAGGGGGCAGACCCATGGACCCACGGACATGTACCCGCCATAACCGTGTCTCACCCGTACCCGCACCCGTGTATAATACGATTAGGTTACGATTATGGATTTTGGAAACCGTACCCGTAACCGAACCCGTCTCACCCCTATTTGGCCATGTCTAGCTCATCTCAAATACACATTCAACTTCCATTTTCATACCGCCCCTTGTTATTTTCCCCTCACTTCAGCCACCCTCCTTACGCATCAGATCGGGTTAGTAGGCATGCGGTAACTCAAGATGTTTGTTCAATGAATTAGTGCTTCCGTAATGGACTTAGTTTTAAGGCTCAGATCGTTACAATTTTATGCATGATACTCAAGTTTCTATTTATTCAGAAATACAAATGATATTATCCATCTACGACTATTAACCTATTAATAAATTGACACAAAAAATTTATCTATTTTTCACTTTAGAGATAACAAAAAAAAATAGGAGTTTAATGTTTATTAAAGAAATGAGAATTTCATTTGTGTTTTATTCATTGAATATGCGGATAATTATTATAGAGAAAAAGTAAGAAAATGTTTAAAAATAATTGTACATGATCATTTTGTTATAGTTGGCGGGCTTTATGTATACAGCTGTAATTCAGCTCAATTCTTATGGACTATTACAACATATTTTATCTGTTTATACCTTTCATGAATGATGGAAAAAAAGTTGTTCCAAAAGGTTTCATTATTCTTATCTCTTTTTTTTTTTCTTTCTTATTATCCTTCATTTGTAACATCTGTCAATTTTCATTATACTTAAAAAAAATATACACTAATTATCAAAAATATTTTATATAATCATCATTATATATTTAGTTTAATATAATGCGCTCGTTTCATAATAAACGACACAATTGACTTATCACATTATTAAGATGTTTTACTTATTTGTACATAACATACATGATAATAAAAATTGAGTAAGGCTTTTTTAAATTTAAAAGTAAAATATTTAGGTTGGGGTGGGTACATATTGAAAAAACAATTCACCTTTTACTGAATTCAAATTCAGAGTTTATAATACCCTACATACTCTGTCAATTCGCAAAAATGATGTTCATAATTTTTCGTTATTATTGCGAATGAACTTTGAGCAATACTTTTAAGTTGATATAAATATCTTAATGAAAATCTAAAGTTTTTGATACGCCATCAATAATATTATTAATAACAAGTTTTACATTTTTATTATGACAATTAAATTAACTTAAAATTATTACTTAAAGTTCTTTTACAATAACAACAAAAAAAAAAAGTATGAAGATTATTTTAGGGCAGAAAAGGGAGTAACATGTAACACACAAATGACACGCAAGATATATGAATCTAAATGAATTCAGTAATGATATAAAAAAAAAAAACATCATTTCAATTATGTTTTGACTTAAGTATAATTATTATATGTGAACTTAAGTGTTATTTAAACTTGCTTTTTTAGTTAGAAATATACTCCTTTTCATCTCATTAAAGTTGTTTCTATTTCCCTATTTAAATATTTTGGTGGTATATTTTCTCTAATCAATATACTCTTCATCTTTTATTTTTTGAAAAAAAAAAGTGAATGTTAAAAATTACACTAAATGACAATTAAAACTTTGTACTCCCTCTGTCCCGGATTAAAGTTCTCAGTTTGACTTTACACAGAGATTAAGAAAAAATAAATATTGTGAGTATGAAAAAGTTAAAAAGAGAAAGTAGGAGAGAGAAAGTGGGTAGATAATTTTTATTGTGAGAATGACAAGTGGGTCTCATGGTCCAATTTAGGTAATAAAGGTTCTTAGTTGATTTATTATAAAGTAACTAAGAACCTTAGTCTGAGACAAACAAAAAAAAAAGAGTTTATTGCAAAACTGACATGCGTACTTTCATTTATTTTCAATTTGACTTGCAAACTTTGGAAACATCAAATGTGGTTTGCGTACTTTCATTTTCAAAATTTTGAGATGACTTTTTTAGCACACGTTAAAAACATAACGAGACACTCCATATAAGGGGTAAAAGTGTAAAGAATAAAACTTAAAGTGCTAAAATAAAAGGAAAACCAAAATAGGTTAAGGACAAAAAAAACAACAACTCAATAGGTTAAGGACCAAATAGGTGCTTAACTCTCACCTTTTTCACAATTTTCTTAATTTTTGTACCAACTTATTTTTTGAAGTTTAAAATGGGATGGAATGAGTATATATTTTGTTTTTAATATATTTATTCTAGTACAAAAAGACAGAGTAATACTATACTCCATCTGTCTCATTTTAAACTTCAAATTTTTTTATTTTTGATGTCCCATTTTAAATTTCAAAATCTAAAAAGAAAAGTTTTTTTATATTTTTTTATTTGTGTGCCTTACATATCATACTCACAACAATTACCCTCTAACTATTCTCTACGTCACTTTCTTCCTCCTATCAAACTATCTACACTCACAACACATCATCTCTTTCTTAATTCTTTAACCAAAAAAAAAAATTGAAATTTAAATTGAGGCGGAGGGAATATATCCCAATAAAGCAAAGTGTTTGAAAAATATTTACCATTATTTACATAAGCCAGCCCGTGAAATGTAAGGTGTACGGGTAAAAGAGTGAGTATTAGCTGTAACTCTAAGAAATGACTACTGAAGAATTTGTACACTGCCACTCTCACAGATTCACTGGATTTTACTTTGGTCACAAAATGTCAAAAGTTAAAAATCACTGCATTTTTATAAAAGTCAAAAAGGTAGTAGTACATAATCATCATTCACACACTTTTGTCTTCACACTAAGAATATACTCATTCCGTCTCATACTTATAGCTACTTATTTTCATTTTGGCGTCTCATATTTATTGTTACTTACACAATTTATTTTTTTTTATCTTATCCACTCACAACAACAATTTACTAACTTATTTTCTCTCTCTTACTCACGCACAATACTTATTTTTCCAACATATTTTCGTAATCCTCGTGTACTCCCCTTTGGTAGCAATAAATATAGCCCGAGGGAATACTCCCTGTATAAAATTGAGTTAATTACAGTTAAAACCCTGAAATCATATTGGTCCTTCCAATCGAACCCTGAATATTTTTTTTCATCACATTAGACTTTGAAGTGAAAAATGTTGGTCAGTTAAAGTCTTTTTGACGATTTTTACTAGAAAAAGGTTTTTAAAGTTATTTTCAAAATATCAAATGACAAATAATAAAGAAAATTAATAAAAAAATTATTTTATAAACACAATAATTTTTTACATTTATAAAAAAAAAATCATCAAATAAATATGCAACATTTTGTGATTTTTTTTTAGGAAATAAAAATTAATTAAGACATAAATATAATACTGTACTTTTTTCTCACCCACTTAGTTTATTGTCATCTTCTTCACTTTGAAATAATTTTGAATTACGTGTTTTGATACTGAAATAATTTTCTATTACCTAACAATTGTTTTATTTCCTTTAAAAAATATCCTTCTTCTTAAACAAAAAAAGAAAAAAAAATATTATTACAAGAAAACCTTTTTATATAAATTTTAAAAATTTAAAATTTAAAATTAAAATTAAAATTTCAGCAATATTGTACATGAGTGAAATGAACAACATATAGAAAAGATATGAAGAGAAACTTAATTGTATTATTCACATCTCAAAGTATATATACAATTACAAACCCTAATGTATCTTAGACTCTAAGCAAATACAAATAAGGAAAAGATAAATACTTAAAATAAAAGATTACAGAGAATAATAATTGATATGTACAATGAGTAGATTAGGAATGTATATTGTGATCATCTTTATCTCTATCATGACCCCGCAAGATTGACGATCGGGAGGTGAGGCCAATCTTGGACATAAGATTATGGAACCGTGTGCGCGCAAGAGGCTTTGTTAATGCATCAACAAGTTGATCATTTCCGGAAATATGAGTGACCCGAAGCTCTTGTCGTTGAACATGTTCACGAACAAAGTGGTAATCCAAGCCGAGATGCTTCATACGAGAATGGAAACGCGGATTTGCAGCGACATATGTAGCTCCCATATTATCACAATAGACTGTAGGAATCTGAGAGACAGGGACACGAAGTTCCTGCAATAAATTCCGAACCCATAAGATTTCAGCAGTAGTTGCAACAATGGCACGATACTCTTCCTCGGTAGATAAGCGTGCGAGGGTATGTTGCTTTCGGGAGCTCCAAGAGATAGGATTCTTCCCAAGATAAACAATATACCCAGTGGTGGAGGTGAAATCATCACGATTTACTGCCAGTCAGCGTATGTGAAGGCGTGAAGGACAGGAGGTGAGTCACGGCAAAGAAGAAGGCCACGGGTGGAGGTGCCAACAAGGTAGTGAAGAACTCGTTTAAGAGCTCCCCAGTGTTCATCCGTAGGACAGTGCATGAATTGAGAAATTTTGTTCATAGCATAGGACAGATCGGGGCGTGTAAGAGAAAGATATTGAAGGTCACCTACTAGGGCACGATAGTGAGTAGGTTCAGAAAGAGGAGTGCCAGACTGAAGTAAGAGCGGAGTATTGGAAAGAGAGGTGGGAACGGGTTTGGCAGCGTCCATGTGAGCACGCTGGAGAAGATCCTGGATATATTTATGTTGACTGAGAGTGATGCCGTTGGAGTGAGGAATGACCTCAACACCAAGGAAGTAGGAGAGGTTGCCCAAATCTTTAAGAGAAAAACGAGAGGCGAGTGTGGAGATAAAGGAGTTAAGATGAGAGAGATGAGACCCAGTAACATCAATATCATCAACGTAGACAAAAAGATAGATAACCGAACCATTTTGGGTGAGGGTAAATAGAGAGGAATCAGAGACACAATTGCAAAAACCGAAAGAGAGAAGGTAGGATTTGAGCTCAGTGTACCAAGCCGAGGAGCTTGCTTAAGCCCATAGAGAGCTTGGTGAAGCTTACAGACATGAGTGGGGTGAGTAGAGTCGACAAAACCAGGTGATTAGGACATATAAACATCTTCGTGGAGAGTGCCTTGAAGAAAGGCGTTGTTGATGTCAACCTGATGAAGAGACCACCCCTGTTGGATAGCAAGAGAGAGTATGATGCGAATGGTAGCTGGTTTGACAATGGGACTAAAGGTTTCAGAGTAATCGATCCCCGGACGTTGATGGAAACCCTTAGCAACTAAACGAGTTTTGTATCTGTCAATGGACCCATCGGAGTTGTATTTAGTGCGATAGATCCACTTACATCCAATAAGGTTTTGAGAGGGGGAAGGTGGTACAAGCTCCCATGTTTTATTATGAAGAAGAGCATCGAATTCAGATTGCATGGCTTCACGCCAAGTGGGGCTTTTGAGTGCTTGAGCAAGAGTGGTAGGTTCGGTTGCTGAGGAAGGAAAAGAGATGTGAAGATTTAGTTTGTTGATAGGTTTGCGAATGTTATTTTGTAACCTGGTAACAGGCCGAAGAGGGGCAGGTGAAAGTGTGGGCGTAGAGGTTGAGTCAGTGAAGGGAGGGGAAGGTGGCAGACTGGGAGAAGGATTGACAGTAGGTTGGGAAGGGGAAAGGGTGGGGGGACGTCAGGAGGTGTAGGAAGGATAGGTTTTTGGAGAGTGCACCATTCATTAATAGTAGATAAGGGGAAATGGTTTCGGGACCAGGCAGTTTTGAGAAGGGGAAGTGGGATTCTACAAATTTGACATGGCGGGATGTATGGATTTTCTTGGTAGTTGGATCAAGACAGTAATAGGTACTTTGAGAAGCAGAGTAGCCAACAAAAACGCACGGGGAGGACCGAGGTTCAAGTTTGTGGGAAGTGTAGGGGCGTAACCAGGGGTAGCATAGACAACCAAAACTGCGTAATTTGGAGTAGTTAGGTTGTTGGTGATGTAAGATAGAGAAAGGGGATTTGATATTTAAGGTGGGAGTGGGAATTCGGTTTATAAGATAACAGGCAGTGCTAAAGGCAAGGGACCAATAAATGGTGGTCATGGACGCATGAGAGAGAAGAGAAAGGCCTGTTTCAACAATGTGACGGTGCCTTCGTTCCGAGTACCCATTATGTTCAGGGGTGTGAGGAGGAGAGGTGAGATGATTAATACCATGAGACTGTAGGACGGGACGGAGTCCAATATACTCACCACCATTATCACTATAGATTGTTTTAATGGTGCGATTAAAAAATTTCTCAACAAGCAATTTGAACCGAAGAAAAACAGTGGTGCATCATTTTTGTGCTTGAGGGGATAGAACCAAATATATTTAGAGTGATGGTCAACAAAGATAATATAATATTTAAAACCATCATGAGAGAGGAGAGGAGGGGACCAGACATCACTGTAAAGAACATCAAGTGGACCATTGAAAATAATAGAATTCTCATAAAATGGAAGTTTGTGACTTTTAGAACAGTCACAAGAATTACAATTGAAAAAGGAACTAGGAATATTTAAATTTTAATTATTTCTAATATGCCTAAGGATAGAATGAGACGGGTGACCAAGGCGATGATGCAAGTTGACTGCAGGAAGGCTAACGGAATGAGTGGAGGGAGAGGTTGGGTTCCACTCGTAGATTCCAGACCTAGTTGGATCGTGAAGAAGAGTTGTGCCCGAACGAAGGTCCGTCACAAAATAAGAGTCAGGTAAAAAGGTGACAGAAGCATGATTATCTCGACAGAAAGAAGAAATGGAGACAATATTACGACTAATGGTAGGCACATGGAGAACATTATTTAAATGAAAAACATAAGAGGGAGTAGAGAGAGATGTGGAACCAGTGTTGGAAATATTGAGTCCAGAGCCATCCCCAAGGAGCAATTCTTCAGTGCCATCATATGGAGCATGAAGAGCTAGGTTGTTGAGATCATTTGTGGTGTGATGAGTGGCGCCACTGTCAAAGAGCCATGATGGGGAGGGGGTGGTAGTGACAGCCGTATGGGCAGAGGGGTGATGAGAGGTGTGTTGGCGGAAGGATTGCCGAGTGTTGGTGGGAGGGGTAGGCTGTGGTGCAAAGGGGACAGAGGGTGGAGCAGAGAGGCGGGAATTAGGGTTAGGGTTATAGGGTGGGACGGTAACATGCGGGTACTGTTGACGGAACATGGGACACTGAGATAGGTAATGACCAGGAGACCGACACCATTGGCAACAGCCTTTGAAGGTTGTAGCAAATGAGGAAGAGGAGTTGGCAGACCAGTGGTGGGAAGAATACCAGCGGAGGTATGACGATTGGTGGATGGGCGACTAGGGTTTCGGGCAGCAAAGTTAACGGAAGCAGGAAAAGGAGTGGTGGGTTTGTTTTTGATTTTGAGAGATAATTCTTTAGTGATGAGCTTCTCATGTAACTCATCGAAAGTAATAGGAGTTTCACGATTCTGAACAACAGAGATAACAGATTTGTAGTCAGGATCATTGATTTGGTCAAGGATACGATCGATGATATCGTCGGCGTCAAGAGGGCGGCCGAGATAGGTGAGTTGGTCAGAACAGGTTTTGATCTCGTGCATAAATTCAGAGATCGAACGGGTGCCTTTGCTGATATTTCGGAGGTGGTCTTTGAGTTGTTTCACATGGCCTTTAGAGGGATTTACGTAGGTTTTGGCTAACGTTAGCCAGGCATCACGGGTTGTGGGACAAAGAGATATGAGAGGGACGATAGGGGCGGACAAAGAGCCAGCGAGAGATCCTAAGAGAAGTTTATCTTGGCGAAACCAATTGGTGTAGGCCGGGTTAGGGTGTTCTTTGGTGGTGGAGGCAACAGTGAGTGAGGGGGGTAGCAGGAGATGATGAGTCGTCAGAAGGAGTGGGCGAGGGGTTGGTAGTGGTGAGAAGGGTTTCGGGAGGGGCAGGATGAGAGCCGTCAAGATATTTGTAAAGATCAAGACCGATCAAAGTAGCCTCGATTTGGGTTTTCCAAGATAGATAATTGGTAGGGGTGAGTTTGAGGACATGTGAGAGAGAGAGACGACGATGAGTGGGGTGGCCAGATCGGCTGAATTGGGAAGAACGGAGAAGTCAAAGGCAGCCATAGCGGAGGGAGGAGAAGAACCCGAAAATTTTTGGACCGGATTGCTCTTATACCATATAGAAAAGATATGAAGAGAAACTTAATTGTATTATTCACATCTCAAAGTATATATACAATTACAAACCCTAATGTATCTTAGACTCCAAGCAAATACAAATAAGGAAAAGATAAATACTGAAAATAAAAGATTACAGAGAATAATAATTGATATGTACAATGAGTAGATTAGGAATGTATATTGTGATCATCTTTATCTCTATCACAACATCCTTTTGAAACAAATGTACAATATTTTAAAGTGCTATTTAACATAGTAAACACATTTCATAACAAATAACACATTTCAAAATAAATGTAATGCATTTCAATTTTATTTATTTTTTAAACAAATTTGAAAGGAATAACATATATCAATGGTGTATTTGCCGTAATTTGGTGTCGAAGGATAATTACATCCCCTCTTTTTCCTTTTACACCAAGTCATTTTCATTTCTTTAATGAATCGCCCCTTCGATCGTCTGTCTCTCTTCGCCGGAATATGGTTTTGAGTTGTAATTAGCTAAAACCCTAATTTGATGAAATTACACGATGAAAACCTTCCCCGATATGTAAATGAAACGCCTCAAGTCTGTTACGTGGAGCGTTTGTAGCCTTTTAAGTCGCTTTAACTGTGATTGCCCAAAATGCCCTTAAAATATCATGTGACCAGCACATGATGACTTAATTGGGTTTTTTAAAACCAAACCCGTTAAAAAAACCTTCACTAGCCGACATTTTTCTCTTTAAGGCCTAATGTGGCGAAAAAACTTCATGGCTCGATTGGAAGTGTGCTATATGATTTCAGAGTCTAAATTGTCATTAACCCTAAAAAATAGATAAAATTAGTAGTTCGTGCTGCAACTTGATTGAGACTGAATTGAAGTATTGAACTGTATCATTTTAAATTAAAATGAAGAATGCGCACGGGAATTAAAGAAAAGTAAACAATAGATGTGTCATGTGTGTAAATAGTGGGGTAAGAGAGAAAAAAGTGGGGGTAGAGAATAGTAACGGGTTAGGTCGCTTAGTTGATGTGAGTATGAAAGTGGACTCCATTGTTTAGAAAACATTATATATTTTTCATTTTTGGCTTTTTCAATTTTAAACGGGACTATGAAAATGACAAATTTTACAATTTGAAATGAGATGGAGAGAATATTTGATTTCAGTTTCCAAAAATAGTGGTTCGATCAGTCTTAAAATTAACAAATTGTATTATTCAATTTGGTTTTCGGTCGATCCTCTCAAAATATGATAGTATTGGATCGAATCACAGTTGAAACCGTAAAATCGAACCATTAAACTGAACCACTAAACTGAACTATTTAGATATGTCATGTTTGATGATCAGTTGATCGAATTCTCAACTGATACCATGTTAAGAAACAACAATTCTAGAGATTAAAAGTTTGTGTTGTTCATTGATAGAGATAAGTATTTATATTAGATGAAGTCTTGTGTGAGACATGTTTTGTTGAGAGAGGAAATGGGCATGCTCCGCCCCGCCTATAGGGGCAAACATTTACTCTCTCAACAAAACTCGTCTCACATGTGAGACCGTCTCACACAAATTTTTGTCTTTATACTGCATCCGCTCAAAAGAATTCTAAATAACTAGGAAAAAGGGAAAAAGAAAAAAGGAAAAGCTAGTTGCCTAAAACATAACTACTTGCCGCATATGCATACTGGCCTAGTACGGTCGTGCTTGTAAAGTAGCAAGCCTGTGCAAAATGGTGCGAACGATCAAAACGTCAAGATTGCGGTGGTGCTTGTAACTTAGCACACATGTGCAAATAGGTGTGAATAAATCATCGGAGGTTGGCCGATATCGTGCGGCCGTGCCATATACAAGTCACGACCGTGCCAACTGCCTGACATTAAAATACCCACATTGGATCAAACTATTCTTAACCCTCATTTTGCATCTTATTCAATATTCATTCATCATTTGTTACCTTCATTGAGGCACACAACTAAACAAGTTTTCTACACATTTGACATTGTTTGACCTTGCGTAGTGCATTTTTTTCTTTCAACCTCTCTCCTCTCTAGTTTTCCTCTTTATATGGCTTTCTTATTTGACTCTTACACCCACATCGCTCGCTCTTCCTCCACCAACCATCACTCTTCCTCAGTGATCGCTAGTTTTTTTCAAAATAAAAAAAGAAACTAACTGATATTGAGTTGCAGTCTGAATGAACTCTGAAGCGTGGTCTTAATCAACTCTGAAGCGTGGTCTTAATCATGGTTTGATCGTGGTTTAAATCATAGCACTTGAATTATATTTCAAACCACTATTTGGACCACGATCTGAACCATGATCTAAACTCCAAAGCCGAAACGCGAACTGAACCAAATTGAACAGACCATTAGGGTTTAGCTCGAGTCGGTTTAAAGTTTTTCATGGTTAAGACCAAAAATTTTCACATATAAATGACTATTAATTTTATCCGAAATCGGCCAAAATCGAATTAAACCAAACCAATTCTCCCTAATTCAAAAAAATCAATATGGTACATAAAAATAATCAAGAAATCCATGATTAGTTAATTTGGAGGGAAATAAGAGGATATTAGAGTTGGCCATCATACCCTTAAAAAATCTTGTTAAGGGGTGAAGTTATCCAATCCAAAGTGTTGTTGATAAATCACTAACAATATAAAATTCCATTGGTATGATTAGACTGACATTAATATTCAGACAAAGTTCTCACTTGTGTTAACCATTAAAAGTCAAATGTGACTATCTAACTAACTTTTAGACTTTCACTTGGCCATATTTTGTACTACCAGTAAACCATTATCTGCAATTTTACATCAACAAATATGTCAAATTCATTCTCAACAGATTGATGTTTTGCTGAAGTCCCCAGAAAAATAAAGGGGATGCTTACTGCTTAGCGTATCTTAATTTTAAATGTACACTACTTGTACCACAGGAACGTTCACGGCCAACTTGAGCATTGACTACTAGCCAACCTCATGGGCACGGAGAATTTATTTATGCATTTACTCACGTTATAAGAAACTTGACCTTCTTGAAGCGAATGGCCCGAGTGTATTCCTTGCTGCTATAACTTTGCTTACCAACAGTTTCCATTTTGTTTCCTCTTTCCTACTCTGCTGCTGCATCTTCATCTTAAAATGCCTACAGGCAAATGAAAAGAAGCATAATTACTAAATTCAGCATGAAATTTCCCCCAAATAATCTTGAGGACTTGCTGTTATACTGCCTCTGATAACCCAATAAACATGCATAGTTGGATCATTTCACTATTCTATTACTTCATTTGTCCCAAAATAAAAAATAATTGCCATACTTTGACTTTCTTGGTCAACTTGATTGAACTTTGACATTTAAAAAAATAAAAAAAATCCCTCGTCTCAAAAGTAAGAGTAGGAAATTTCCTTTTTGGTACGTCCTAGAGTAATAATTTCATTCCAAAAATGGCGAAAGATTGAATAATGCTTTGGACGACTTTATCCTTTTAATGCTAGTATAATTTTATTTTAAAAACATACTTTAACCTATTTTTACCCACTTGAATTGTGAAGAGTTAAGCACCTATTTGGTCCTTAACCTATTGAGTTGTTTTCCTTTTGGTCCTTAACCTATTTTGGTTTTCCTTTTGGTCCTTGATGTACCTAGTTGCAGGATAAAGTGGTCCTTAACCTATTTTAGTTTTCCTTTTGGTCCTTGATGTACCTATTTGCCGGACAAAGTGGTCCTTAAAATCGTCGACATGGCTTGTTGACCGAAAGGAAAACCAAAATAGGTCAAGGACCACTTTGTCCTGCAAATAGGTACATCAAGGACCAAAAGGAAAACTAAAATAGGTTAAGGACCACTTTATCCTGCACCTAGGTACATCAAGGACCAAAAGGAAAACCAAAATAGGTTAAAGATCAAAAGGAAAACAAATCAATAGGTTAAGGACCAAATAGGTGTTTAACTCTGAATTGTGAATGGTGTTTTGGACAATTATATCTTCAACTTGTTAGACTTTTATTTGGGCTTACCATTAATTATGAATTTATTTTGTTTTAATAAAACGGGTTAACAATTATAGTCCTATTTTGTGGAACAATGCACGATAAGCCCAATTATTAATATGATCTATTTTATGGGCTTGTGCACACTTTATCATATGATGTGGGTTGTATTTAAGTGTAGGCTTTAGCCCAATTTGAGTCCGTGATGGAAAGGACACAAATTGGAGTTCCTATTGAATAAGGATATTAAAGTCCTTATGGAACATGGTTATTGGTTTCCTTATTGGAAAAGAATTGCTAGGTCCCTTTCCCACTCTAAAACCCTGGGCTTATATATATTGGTTATTCCATTAAGCCATCGTCCATAGCAAAGAGTAGGGAAAGACGATCTAGTAGCCGTCTGCGTTCTCGTTCTTGTTCAAATCATCGCTTCCGCCTAATTCAACGAGATGACGAATTCGGGTACGTAATTTATTTATTTATGTGTTCTATTATTCATATGAGGTCTCTAAATTGTTCCTACAATTGGTATCAGAGCCAACTCATATGAATATAGAATCATAATAGTAAAATATTTGATTAATGCTTAAGCATGAAAATTGTTACGTGCGTGAATATTGTTTTCCTTTGCACAGACGTTGTGGTACAATTATCTTTTCGGCCGTATGTGTTTGATATGATGCTTGCCTGCTTTCCTCACAACCAGATTCATATGAAAATTTTATTCGGCAATGAATGCACATAATAATTGATCAAATTGTTACCACTAAAGGCTGCCTCCATTAAATATATTAGTTGATTTATTTTATTAAATATTCATACACCTTTACATTCCGAGGTTGAGCTAATCGAAAATAGTTATGTGGTTTTCATGAATCCAGTTAACTTTTACGTTTTTCGTCAATTAGTTCTTGAAAACAGATAGTAGCATGATTTGGTGTGTGCATAATTTTGATAATGTTATTATCTTTGAAATAAATATTGAACTGGAATAGAATTTTTTATTATTATTATTATTCAATTAATTATATGCAATATTTATCGTAAATCTTAAAACAATATTTCTCATTATAATTAAGCGGTGTAATCAGTTATTGCAAACTATAATCACTTAACCGAAGGTGGTCATTGTCAGTTGCATTGATATTGTTTTAGAAGGTGTATGAATATGTAAAAGCTAGAGAATCCGGAGTGGTGAATTTCCAGTATGTTCTCATTGTTGCATTTGTAAAGAAAAGCTTAATTGCTTGTAGCAATTTCTACCCAAATGGGAGGTTATGCAATTAAAAATTTCATTGGTGGCACATTTTTTTTTTAAGTCGCATACTGATTCATTGCTCATATTTTTAATAAGTGATCAATGTTACTTGTACTGTTACACATGGTGCGCATTATTGTATAATTCTCCAGAAATCCATGAATTTGGCCAGTTAATGATGGGGACTCCCATAACTTAATTAACCTTGCTTTTCTATACGCATGCTTTTAGAATTTGATGGATTATAGGCTTCTTTTTCCTACAAATATGCATGCCTTATGATTTAATGAATTTTATATAACAAATTTCTCCCAAATGTTGTTCTCCAAAATCTTGGGTTGTTTTTTTTTATAAAAAATAAAAAAAAAATAAAAAAAAAAAAATCTTATAATTTTCTTCCCTTAATTATTTCCAAAATTTAAGGTGTATTATAGGGTTTGATTTTCATATAAAAGAAAATCTCTAAAATAATATATTTTCTCAAAATTTGGGCCTTTTTATATGGTTTGATTTGCCATAATTTTGAATCCCTGAAAATATTTAATAACAAATTAGATCATTAATGTAGATGGGCTAAATATTTTGTTCTAATGGTTTTTTTAGGGTTGTAGGATTTCGATTTCCTATAATTTCTCCCTAAAATATAATCTACAATTTGACACTAATAATATCATCGATGTGCTGTGTCACTATAATTTTGTCAATGCAATATGGATCTTATGCCCATGTTAAGTAAACAATCGATTACATTATTTTATTGCATTTGTTCAATTGCAATAGTAATTTTATTATTGTGTACAACTTATATGCTATGAGACATAGAACTTGGATCATTTTATTTCATTTTGATGGAAATAAGTACTCATATTAATGCATGTCATTGTATGTATGCAAGATTGTAAAACTTGAGTTGTGATGTTCCTACTTGGCTATATAATGATCATAGTGCACTATAATAGACCATGGGACCTTATTAGCTACATCTTTATCTTTGGCCGCATCGAGAATGTTTTACGAGCCAAGATTGAATGGTTGTTGCCAAAGAAACCCATTCATAGTAACTTGTAAAATATTGTTTTTCTCATAGTTACTAAGCGGTGGAGATCATTGATTGGAACTTACAATACCTGCCCAAAGGGGGTTATTGTTGGTTGTGATTATTGATATAGAACTATAAAGATGTACAAATTTTGAGAAAGCTGGAGGCATACTAGTTTAGAGAGTTCATAAACCCAAAGGTGTGGACTTCTTGAAATTAGTGTGTTCTCATTGTTAGCTTTATATGGAGATACTTGTTACTTATGACAATTTCTACCCAAAGGGGAGATTGTTATAATGTGATAAGTGTTTCAACTTTGTGGCTTATTGTGTCTCAAGTCATTTGATCCATGGCCCATTTGTCTATCTGGTGGATCATTATTCATGATGCGTTTTGAAGAAGAAAATGAATCATAAAGCTATCAGTATGCTAGCTTAAAGGGTTTGTCAACCCAAAGGTGTAGACTTCTTGAAGTTAGCATGTTACCATACTTTGCTTTATCTTGAAAAAACTAAGTACTTGTGACAATTTCATCCCAAATGAGAAATTGTTATAATGTACCGAAATTTTTCCTAGTTGTGGCTCATTTTGTTTCGAGTCAGTTATGGATTCATTATTCTTTCCTCTTCTTCCTTGATTTATGGAGAATTACTTCTGTAGTATATGAAGTGAAAACTATTTGCAAATTATACTTGTGCAGCTTCTTGATCATTGTTTAAGAGTTTAACCACTTCATAGTATGAGATGACATAAAATATATCTGGATGTTCTTTACTTATGTGTGATGGTAAACTTGTTGACATCTAAAGTAAACACAATACTTATGACGTGAATTATGTCTATTTGGTTTACTCTAAGTGCTTGAGCCTATTTTTAGAAAATCGCTCATATTTGCACTTAATAATTTTTTGTGGACTTTCAGACGTTGATGCTATATATGTTTTCTATTGAGTATAAACATAGTTGTCTCATATTTGATATTAATGGATGTTAACTACTAGCACATATATTTATGTGCTTGCCTATAGTAGTGCGATTGGTGCTTGGGATTGTGTTCCCCATATAGTTCACTTACCGTCATAAATATTAGCCTTGACAACCTTGATATTTCATTTATCCAACATACTCTTTACCTATTTTATTTCATAGGCTACGTCTTAATCTTTGTACTGAATCTAAATAATACATTTTGCAAGAAAATAATCATATTATTTTGATTGGTTAGTTTGTCTCACTTGAAAAATAAGTGATAATGATAGATATCGCTAGTTTTGTTCTCTATTAAAACATTTTATTTATTGATATGTTAATACTTGGTCCGTTACATTTTTTTTTTGCGTTGACGGATTAGATTAAGTTTTTACATAGAGTTCAATTGAGATTTAATTTGCAAATGTGGGTTCAAAGATTAACCAAATGATAATTTTATTGTCTCTCGTCTCTTGATGTTTGGGTATATTTTAAACCAAATTGATGAGTTCAACTTGCAATCTTGATTTCTTGGAAATCCTTTTGTAGATCCATGTCTCATGTGATATTATATTTGGATCATAATGATATGGCTATTGGATTATGTCTCATATTAGTGAATAAATATAAAATGAGATAACTGGTATATATGTATCTCACTTGATTGATTTTGGGGCACCAAAATTTGTTAAAAGGATGGACATAGAAGAGCCACATAATATTGATTCCTTGTTCATGACATATACGAATCATGTGATTGAATGCTCTTATTCTTCTTTATTGCAGAGTACCAAGTTCAAACCTAGAATTTTAGTTAAGTGAGGGGATAGATTTGTAATAATCCTTTATTTACATGTTTTCAATCCAATAATTTCCTTTATTATAATCATGCCTTATCGCTTCACCAAGTATGTATCAAGACTGTTTTCTTATTGGCGATTCATATAGAGGTTTTGAATGTTGAAACCATACCTATAGATAAAAAGGATGGTAGTAGATACATACATAACATTCATGTTTGTAAGAACTCATATATAACTTAAAACATACTAGTTTCTCATATAGGGTACTTGCATTTGTTTAAACCCCACTTTTCAAGGACTTATTAAGACTAACACTGATTATTGCATATATCTCAAGTCCAGTGGGAGTGCATTTATTGTCCTTGATTCTATATGCCAATTACTTGCTTGCCAATATTTCTTGGATTTAGTTGGTCTTAAGTATTGAGATTTATAGTGACAAATATTATTCTTGGTTAGTTTCCTCATAGAGTTTGCATTGATCTTTTGCTTGAGAATTCATTTTAAATGCATAAATCGAGGAATACTTTAGTAAATGATAATAACGATTTGGTGTATATATATTATCACTACAACAATGTTGCTACTAGTTAATCTATTAACCAAGGGGATGTGACTCATTGTGTTATGGAGACACATTGCTAGTATGAGTATTTTTTAAGTCATTTGATGCACTTAGTTAGTGGGAGTTTCTCAACATGTCATCTACCTATTTTCGAAAAGAAACAACTTATTTGCTATACATTGTTGATGTTACTAGTTATATTTATACACATTTGACTTTGAGATGTAATTGTGTATATTGTTTTTTACATCATTATGTATGAAAGAACTTGAGACTTGATATCGAACTCAAGTATAGATTCTTTCTGAATGGTTATGTTTCTTGTTCTTGATATCATTTGGAAGTTCAAGACATTGACTTCATAAGAAGTTAATTCCTTTTGTGCATATTACTTTTGACATGCTTTATGCACATTGAGTTGCATGTCAAGTTACGAAAGAACTCAAGATTTGATATCGTTCTTGAGTATAGATTCTTTCAATATTGTTATATGTCTCTTTGATATCATTGAGAATTTGAGACATATTGACTTCATGGGAAGTCAGATGATTTCTGCTTATAGTGTACCAAACATTTAAAGAAATCATGAGTTGGACCAACAATGAAAATAGATTCAACATAGATCATATTTGGTGACTATTTTCATTGCTACACTACTACATCTAATTCCATGTCGATAGGCCTTCTAGTCTAGTGACCATGGATCGGAGTTGCGTCCTAATTGACGTAATGGTTGCCATGATTCGTTACTAGGAGGATTATTGGACCGGAATGAGCTTAACATTAAAGTGTTGTTCTTGGACTATATATTTTTAAATTGTGGCTACATTGAAACTTGTCGTTGACCCGAGAGTCGTTTTTTAAGCTAAACGTTTTAAAATTATTGATTCTAATTAATGTTGCCCAAGTGGGAGATTGTTAGACTTTTATTTGGGCTTACCATTAATTGTGAATTTATTTTGTTTTAATAAAACGGGTTAACAATTATAGTCCTATTTTGTGGAACAATGCACGATAAGCCCAATTATTAATATGATCTATTTTATGGGCTTGTGCACACTTTATCATATGATGTGGGTTGTATTTAAGTGTAGGGTTTAGCCCAATTTGAGTCCGTGATGGAAAGGACACAAATTGGAGTTCCTATTGAATAAGGATATTAAAGTCCTTATGGAACGTGGTTATTGGTTTCCTTATTGGAAAAGAATTGCTAGGTCCCTTTCCCACTCTAAAACCCTGGGCTTATATATATTGGTTATTCCATTAAGCCATCGTCCATAGCAAAGAGTAGGGAAAGAAGATCTAGTAGCCGTCTGCGTTCTCGTTCTTGTTCAAATCATCGCTTCCGCCTAATTCAACGAGATGACGAATTCGGGTACGTAATTTATTTATTTATGTGTTCTATTATTCATATGAGGTCTCTAAATTGTTCCTACACAACTCACTTGAAACTTTTATTAAATTCTTGTTTTCTTAATAAACGTGTTAGTAATTATCCTTAATAGTGTACTGACATAAATGTTTAGTATTTCATGACGATTATTAACTTCTCATCAAATTTTGGTCAAAATTCAATTAAGTTGCCCAAGAAAGTCAAAGTGAGACATTTTTTTGGGACGGAGAAACAGAATGATTCCCTGCAATATTAGTTCAACATGCGTACCTACAAAGCGGAACCTTGCAATAATCTGGCTCGCTGCACATTCTGGAGTGAAGTTCAAGAAGTTGCCACATACGCTTGCATTGTACGCACCTCCCATTTACTCTAGCTTTGCAAACTGAGAAATGACGGACTAAAGTCTCCAGCCCTTTACAAGCAGGAAAACTGCAAGGGGCCTGACTTCCTTTCAAAACTTTATCACGGGGTCCAATTGTCCTGCAACCGTCCCTGCAAATGTGGAGGAGAGCTTCCATTGCCTCGTGAAGTTGCAGGTACACCTTTCTCTCTTCAATTTTCTTCAACCTCTCTTGTTTTCTCTGAAATAATAATAATAACAATAATAATAATAATAATAATAATAATTTAAGGCCAAAGAATACTACTCCCTCCGTCCTGAAATGAATGTCCGAAAAACTTTCAAATTTGCTCAAGGCCAAGAGTAAATTTGAAAAAAAATCAGACATTCATTTATGGACAGAGGTAGTAGTAAGCTTGAGGGCCAAGCCAGCTTATCCTTCTTAGTAACGGTATTCCAAAGAAAACCCAATCAAGAACTAACGTTTAATCTGGCAATCACTTTCGTCTTTGCAATGCACAGAATGCACCATAAAAGCAAGAAAAAGTTCTAAACTCCAGAACTTCTATAATCCTGGTATTACATTATCGTTATAGACATGAAAAAAGATTTTGTTCTTCCCTTTCTTAGATAGATTGTTAGTAGTTTCAACTAACAACAGAAAAATAACTTCTCTCACAGATATATGTCTGTGTGTGTGTCTGTGTGTGCGTATATATGTGTGCGGGTGGGGGGGGGGGGGTAAACGTGTGTGTGTGCGCATTTACAAACTTAATGTCTCATTATGGTTCACCTGGAAATGGATTTGGCTCGGCAGTTGTTTTTACTGAATGGGATTTTAATTTAATTTAGTTTTTCTGCATATTTTACTAAAAAGCAACACTAAAGGATATTCCGAAATTCAAGAAAGTGTATTCCATGATTCAAAATATCGATACAAGCCATAAAACAGAGACATTGGGCAGACTGAAAAAAAGGAAGAAAAATTCAGAATAAGGGCAGTAACTAACTTACGGAATCTGCTTCAACAACCAATTCCAGTAGCTCTTGTTCAAGGGCAGGATTGGAACGCTTCATAACTTTCCATCCGTCAGTTGAAGATATGGTTCTGAAATCCCTCTCAACCATACGGAGACAAATTAACGACAGCCGAGGCGCATCACAATTCCTTGCTAACTGAAGCACATCTATCACATTTTCTGTGGTCAACCAACCTTTCTCCAAAATGTGTATACAAAGTCTTTTAAGAGAAGGCACCATATATGAATGTGATAGGACAAGTAAATGGAGAACAAACTTCTTCATTTCATCCTCTTCATAACTGCATTAGGGGTAACCAGAAAAGTTCATTAACACTCATAAAGTAACTAAGAATTCACAAACAAAATTGATACTCCCTTTCATTTGACTATTCAATCATATTAACAACATATTCGCATTTTCATTGCTACCCTTAATGGGGTTCACTTACTATTCCCAATAGACTTTGTCTCGCAACAACCATTACTCCTCAATAGATTCATCACAAGGTTAAGTTTGGAAGCTCAAAGATTTTAAACAACCAATTTTAGAAATAGGACAATTTTTTTGGAACAAACATAAATGGCAAAAGGGACTATCATTATGGGACGGAGGGAATATGAGTGTATGACACATACAGTAAAACTATCTTCTTCTGTGTAAAGCATAACTTATCATTTTGATATCTTTAAATATCACCTGCATATGAAATAAACAATCACCAATGCATACATAACCATTACATCAACCAGCCAAAATACAAGTCAACAAATTTTTAGTCAACTATGACTCCAAAATGCTCCAAAACAATTGATGTAGCAGATTTATAAGTGTCATGACAGATACCTAGCCAATCAAGAATTGCCTACCTAATATAGATATGCTAAATCCAGAAATATACAAATATATACTCCCTCTGTCGCAGCTCAATGTGCACACTTACTGTTAGGCGAGGAGATTAAGCAGTTAAATTATGTACTCAAAAGTATTATGAGTGAAAAAGAGGTAGCGAGTATGATTGGATTTTCAAGTGGGACCCACAGTTTAAGTTTGCGAGTATGACAAGTGAGGTAAGTAAAAAATAACAACATTAGAAGTTGTCCATGTTAGGAAGTGAGACTAGCAATGGACACCCCACCCCCCCCCACCCCCGCGCAAAGGGAATGTTAGCACATTGAGACGGAGGGAGTATGTACTTAATATAATGATAATGCTCAGAAAATTAAAATTTTTATTTAAGAAAATAAAAGTGACGAAAGTCTTTTTGAATTCGAATCATGCTCCACTGCAGAAAGTGAATAATTTGAGAAAACCAAGGGCTCGAAGATTTTGACATACCACGATGAGTAAATAAAACGTACAAATGCACGGACAGCATCGTACGGTACCCCAGGAATCTTTATGTATCTGATGCCATTCTTTGGTTTTGACTGCTGCAGAAAGTTTCCCAGTACTGGTGATGCAGCCCCCTAGTAAACAAAAAGAAGCTAGTAAGCATTTCCCACCACAACAATTCAAGAAGAAATAAATGGTTCATATTGAACCCCAAGAAGGTACTCACTCCGTCCCAAAATGATCTTACTTTTTTGTTTTTGTTAATACGAAGTTTACTCTTGATAGATTTAAGTTACTTGTAATTATCCTAATGAAAATTTTAAACTTGTTATTGATACACTGTCATAAATACTATTAATAACAATGTTTAGATGTTTATTAGGATGATATATTAACCTAAAAGTATTGCTCAAAGTACCTTCGTATCGACAACAAAAAAGTAGGAAGATCATTTCGGGATGGAGGAGTAGTAAACTATGCACAGACCTCATCTTCTCAAGCCATTCAGAAATTCAAGAAAGTTACAACCTGGAATCGAACTGTATGATCTCGAAGTATGGGAAGGGAAAAGAGAATCGGTCTTACTTACCAGAATACTGAAATGAGCAGGAACCATAACCTCATCTTGGGTAACTATACGAACATCCGCTTCAAAACCTTCATTGAAGATCTTGTCCCACATATCTTTCGTTTCCTTTGGGATGCAACAGCAATCTGGAAACCTCAAAACGGGCTTTGTGCAGAATTTACGCGGGAGCGGAGGTGGTTTCGGAATATTCCTGTTCAGGACTGCAGAAGAGGTGGAGACTTCAGACAGCGAAAAACCAACATCCGATTGGCCTTCTTCGATACCCAAATCAAATGATCCATCAAAAGATTCAATGGTGGATGAAATCCAAGAGGAGCCAAAATCTGGTGAAGCCATAATATAGCGCACTGTATTTATAATCGACAATTAGCCTTCTCAGGAGAATCTGTCAAAAAGATTATTAAAAAATGTTACTGAAACTTGACAAACGTAACGGTAATTGCCTAGTCTGAAATAAAGAATTCTATGCAACTGCAAATGTTTCGAAAACTAATGAGAGATCCAACACTCTATGCCAGGTAAACTTAAACTATCAAGAGCCATAAAATTTTACGGGGTGCTCCATAAACATAAAACAATCTTATATATCTAAGAAAGCCGGGACAAAACTGAAGACTTGCCATTAATCAAATAGGAAAGTTAACCGACGCTGCTAGCTATCTTAATCTACATTAGATAAATTAATGGGATGCACCGACCAATGGGCATAACTCCTAATCAAGACATTAAAAAACAAGTGTCCGTCTTAACATAACCCAATTCAAAAAAAAAAAACATCCTCCTGTTTGTTCGAAAGGCATTATCCCGCAAAACAATCTTAAAATAAAGCCGACAAAGTAAGAAAATAATTCAGCAAATGCGTGATAGTACAAAATTAAAAAGTTTACTTTCAAACTTGGACTCTTAACGTGGACTTAGACAGAAATTTGATCAAATTGACCATGGCAATTAAAAAAAGGTATCATTGTACAGAAGAGAGGGATTATATAAACCTGGTAACCATTAATTAAATACCTGGTAGCCATCAATTAAATTATTTCTTAAACCTACTAGCAAGTGAAATTAATACCACCATAGAACTTGAGAATAGGCAAATTAATCTATCAATCAACAGAGAGAATATTCTAGAATTCCGCTCCACCATCATCCACAGGACAGATAAGCTTTATAAGTAACGAATGTGCAATTGATTATAAAATTATAGTGAACAAAATGCAGAAGCAAATTCATATAATTTACCAAGAAGAAAACTCTGTAATGGAGAAAACTCTGTGAAATCTTTCCCACTTGAGATAAGGTAATTGAGGAAGAATCAACAAGACAACAACTGAATCAATTTAATTCTAACGAATGATGTAATAAAATGCTTTAAATTGAAGGAAAAGAATTGGGGAAATCGATTGGGTGGATATAAATGTGGACGGAAGTTTTTTATGTAATACAAGGATTACGGAAATCTGAGTGTGTGGAGTATAAAATTACCCGTACATGAATGTCAGTGTTAATAGTATTGAGTCTGTCGGATTGCATTCGGAAGAGAAAGAAAAAAGACGGTAATGGAAGGTAGAGGTGAGACGTGTGACCGACCAAAGAAGACAGAGATGGAACGGGTTTGCCTAACTTTGGCTTTCGACTCGCTCCAGTCCACCGTCCCAATTCCACTATTTGATTAATTCATACTCCCTCCGTCCCAAAACAGCTTTCACCATTTTTGAAAAGCACGGGAATTAATAAAATGTGTAAGAAAAGTGGGTGGTGTGAGAGGGAAGGAGAGAGAAAGTGGGGTAGAGAATATTAAATTGATAGTTGTTGTGAGTAGAGAGGAGAGAGAAGTAGTGAGAATCTTTTCCATTTTGAGAAAGTAGGACTTACCAATGGGACACCAAAAAAAGAAATATTTGCAAGGTGTTTTGGGTCGGAGGGAATACGCTCCATAACAAAAAAATATATTACATAATCATCAAACAATCTTAAATATCTAACAAAGCCAAGAAAGAACTGATGACTAGCCATTAATCAAATGTGAACCAACATTGCTAGCCATCTCAATCTACATTCCGTCTCAGCTCACTTGACACTTATTTCCATTTTGATCCGTCCCAGCTCACTTGACACTTCTCAAAATAGCATATTTTTTATAATTTTATATTCACTCTACCCCACCACTCATTCTCTCTCTGTTCATTTTCCACCACTCATTTTATTCAACCAACACTACTATTTATCCCACTCATTCTCTCTCTTAATTTCTACCACACATTTTTTTTTCCTTAGTTATTGTGCTCACCTCTTGAGTGTCAAGTGAGGTGGGACGGATGGAGTATATAACAAGCCCCTCCTTCTTTCTGTTCAAAAGGCATTATACTGTAATATAAAGTATGCTGAAAAAACAATCTTAAAATAAAGACAAATATATTACAAGCCTCTCCTTCTTTCTGCATTTGACAAGTAAAATTTTGTAATCATTTCTTTACATTTTTTTTATTTTTTTTTTGCCATCACTAATTTTTGGTATATAAGGGGGAGGGGATTCGATCCATCGACTTTCTTTACATTTTCTAAATTACCCTTTCAGCTGTTTTTCTTAGGCCTCTTAAATATTTCATTTAGGAGTAGGGGACCAATTATTATTAGCTCTTTCACTTACATAGGAAACTTGATCAAAGTTAACCCTTTACACTCTATTTTTAAATCTGTCTCTTTTATAGAGCAACTCTTTTTTTTTTTTTTTTTTTTTTTTTCCGGAATAGAGTAAGTAACAAATAAGCTTTATATACAGTACTGCCCAAAACAAGTTCACATTTCAATATTCCGTCAGTTCACCATTGTTTTTACGGAAGTTTCACTTAAAAAGTCCACTTTCAATAATCAAGCTATATAAATTTTTCATTTTCATCAAAAAAAAAATGTTCAAAATCAAATCATAAGAGATGCAAAGGCGTAACAGTAGACAATTTTATTTTTTTTTTAAATAAAATCAGTTTTAAACGTGAGTCTAAACTAGAAATGTGGACACTTGAAACATGGACTCTTATATTAATCAAACTGAACCAGACAACTAGAAAAAGGGTATCATTGTTGGGAAAGAGGGGATTATTTAAAAATACCAGATGATTAGTGATGAGACTCGGCTTTCCAGGGTGAGCTTGCCTACGTACCCTCATACCGCTCTTATACGGTCCCTATACCCCTCTCATACGGTCTCTATACTCTTACCCTATACAAGGGGAAGGATCCCCTAAAAGGACAATTATACCCTTTATCCCTCATATATATACTCCTTCTCATTTACGGTGGAAGGTAAGTTCTATTCCCTACTCTCTCTCTCTACACTCTCTTGAGTGTTCTCTCCTCTCCCTCTCTCACACATACACACACCCAAGGCATTCTAGGCCTTGCTCTTAGTTTCCTCGAAGTCTTACTCTCACACCCGAGGGCCTAAGCCGGGGTCAAACCCGGCTTTGGTCCTAACGGTGTGCTCATCTTGTAGATCATCTCAGCTGGGAGCAGGAGGCATCAAATGGGAGATCTAGTCTCCATGACCCCAAAATTCAGGGCGTCATCAATGGTTCCATTGCCGGGAATCGACATCTTTTCCGGCACGACATGCCGGAAATAGGTGCACATTCCTTCATTCTTCAGCTATTCTTCCTAAACTCATTATTCTTCTTTCAAACAAAAAAAAAAAAAAACTATATAGAGTTCATACTCCTAGTCTGTTCAAAAAAAAAAAAAAAAAAAAAAAAACTCAAAATGGACTTTCCATTTCCATTTTCCTTCCTATTCTATACAATACCTCATTCACCCCCTTAAAGAAGAAGAAAAGTTAGATTCCGGCAACGAATGCAGATTCCGGCGATTTTCCGGCGAGTATTGCCGTTGAAAAAGATGGGAGAAGGGTCCGTTACTTATAATGGAGGTGAAGCTGATTACATTTTCTTGTCTCTCTCTTCTTTGCAAGCAAAAATTCAAGGAAGAGCTGAGCTTGTTTTTCTCCGACGAAGCCTCTTATGTTCCGGCTGAGTCGCCGGCCGCGACTCCACGAAAGTGGATAGCCCGCCACTCAGTTCGAGCAACCAAAGAGTGCCTTCGTCGGTCTCTTTCGGTCCAAGCCACCATGGATGTTATGGTGCTTCTTGGTTGAACCCACCATGGATGATATGGGGGATCTTGACTGAACCACTATAGATGTTAAGGTGCTTTTTGGTCAAGATGGAGAAAGTAGTTTGGTCGCCGGAAAAAATGGAAGAAAAAGATGAAGTTGACTGGAAAAGAAAGTGAAGGCCAGCAGAGGATTCGTCTTGAGAAGCCGGGAAGCAATGGTGAAAAAATCACCAAAAACAGATCAAGGAGCAGCTCACTTTCGTTGGTAAGAATTCCGGCACCACCGTCAACTCCGGCGATGCCTCGTCGTCAGCGATGCTCCGTGGAGAGCAAAGGGCCTCACGGCTGACTAGGCCTTTACGGAACGAAAACAAAGATGCAAAAATCATGGTAAGCGGAGCACATGAGCTCCAACCGCCGGCCAAAATCCGGCAGTGATAGTCGTTTCCGGCACCGGATAAGTTGCTGAGAAAGTACGTGGGACCATAGGGCAGTTGCAAATGGGTTGCGTGTCCATTTTGAAAAGTTAAAAAGTGAGAAAAGGCTGACACAAGGACAAGTAGGGGAAAGAAAGTCATGGCACAAATTGAGCTGTCAAAAGCACAATGTGTGGGGTAC
Source organism: Campanula takesimana (assembly GCA_026119855.1). NCBI lineage: Eukaryota > Viridiplantae > Streptophyta > Magnoliopsida > Asterales > Campanulaceae > Campanula > Campanula takesimana. Next base: position 237,075 of record JAOWBW010000556.1, read on the forward strand.
CATTGATAATGCACAAGGCACAGCATGTACTACTTCTTTCACCATTGGCAAGCACTGTTGTAAAGTACAAACCCACGTGCCTTTGTCCAGATATTGATTTACTCACAAGTAAGGGAATCTAATGTTTAAATATAAATATATATGACGGAGAGCATACCGGAACAACAGCTTCGTACCTAGCAGCCCGCAATCTGGTCCGAGCAAACAAGACCGCAAACCACCTCGGAGTCAGTCCCGCGAACTCCGGCGGTACATCTGTCGAGCTCCGGCAAACAACCTCCGGGCATAATCGAACAGACTGACCCAGCTACGGTCAAATCTCAATTGATGAGATCGAGAAAGAAAGCCAGAAACAATATGACCGCAGCTCGCCGGTAAAAATCGAACAAACTGCAGCTCGAAAAAGATAATCCCGTTGAACCGGTTCAGGCGAGTTCCCGACTTCATAAGTTGGAATGGAAGCATGACTTCATGAATTCCGGGCATAGATCTCGGACAACCTGCGAGCTCCGAGCTCCGGGCAGCCTTTAAACCGAGCTCCGGTAAGTCAGAGCAACCATCCCGCATCAATCTCATCACATTCCCGCGGTCACATCCTGCTCCGGCCAGACCCGAATTCCGAACCAGCGTAAATCGAAGTCCGAGCTCTGAAATAATTTAATCCGATCCGCGAGCTAAGAAAACCGGCGAGCAGGACCAATATCATGACTACTCCTTTGAACCCGTGAACATCCGGCCAGCACGCTCCGGCCATCCTCAGAGCTTCGAGTTCCGGTCAAGTTTGGGCCGCCAAAGAGCGAGTTTCGGACAGACTTTAAACCGGGCTCCGGCAATCGCACCCAGCTCCCATCAGAACGAGTCCGCACCGAACAGTCCAAAGTGCGGGCAGCCATTAATTCCGGCGAAAGGACCACTCATCCCGAGCTCGCGGCCCCAGGCGGCACTAACTCCGGCGATCTCCCCATTATAACTCGCGCAGCTCTTAATATTCCTTGACTGTCAAAATGAAGGAAGGAAAAGCAAATGACATTAAAGTTATAAGATTGATCATTTGTTTGTTTTTGAAAAAGGAAAATGTCAACATCACCTTTTGATTTCTTGGAAGATGGGAAGTGACTGGCAACTTGATAAGAAAATGGGAGGAAAATTGGGTAAGCCTTCCTTACACGCCTAGTTGGAAAAAGTCAAAAGGGTTATTCTTTTATCCATCAAACAATTAAAATGGATAAGAGAGAAAGGTAGTACAACAAATGATGCAATATTAAGGGCCCAACAGTTTACTACGCATGTACCAGCTGGATAAAAAAATTTGACTGCCACTTATATGCCCGTTGTAGCTGCTGGACGGAATACAAATATTTCTCTTCTGTTCGTCCGTGAAATTTCTGTTCGCGCTATTAAACCGTTAAACTCGGGGGCTTCACTATATTCTCATCGGTCACGAACAACAAATAAGATCGTGCATATATACGGATCGAGCGGGTTAATTCCCAAATATGCCATCCATCAAAATCCTACTCCGAGTAGGCCGTCCCTCCTTGAAACGGATGCCGACACGTGCTCTCACACACGATGCACGATGCACGGTCCTACGCCCTTGAGCTAGACCGCATGCCCGGATGCCGACACGTGCTCTCACGCACGATGTACGATGCACGGTCCTACGCCCTCGAGCTAGACCGCATGCCCGGATGCCGACACGTGCTCTCACGCACGATGTACGATGTACGATGCACGGTCCTACGCCCTCGAGCTAGACCGCATGCCCGGATACCGACACGTGCTCTCACGCACGATGTACGATGCACGATGCACGGTCCTACGCCCTTGAGCTAGACCGCATGCCCGGATGCCGACACGTGCTCTCACGCACGATGTACGATGCACGGTCCTACGCCCTCGAGCTAGACCGCATGCCCGGATGCCGACACGTGCTCTCACGCACGATGTACGATGCACGATGCACGGTCCTACGCCCTTGAGCTAGACCGCATGCCCGGATGCCGACACGTGCTCTCACGCACGATGTACGATGCACGGTCCTACGCCCTCGAGCTAGAACGGTCCTACGCCCTCGAGCTAGACCGCATGCCCGGATGCCGACACGTGCTCTCGCGCACGATGTACGATGCACGGTCCTACGCCCTCGAGCTAGACCGCATGCCCGGATGCCGACACGTGCTCTCACGCACGATGTACGATGCACGGTCCTACGCCCTCAAGCTAGACCGCATGCCAGGATGTTGGCACGTGCTCTCATGCACGATGCGCGGTCATACGCCCTCAGAATACTCAACAAGTCACCGGGCTTATCTTATGTATGGCGCCATAGGGCCCATCAACAGATCGTGTTTTCCTTATATATGACGCCACCGGGCCTACCTTATTTATGAAGCATTCGTGCTTATCTTATTTATGAAGCCATTGGGCCCAGCTTCTTATGAAGGCTTACGGATTTCATTTTATTTACGAAGCGGTCGCGCTCACCTTGTTTATCCAGCCATCAAGCTCATCTCACTTAAGATGCCATAGGGAATATCTTATTCATGAAGCGACCGAGCCATTCTATTCATAGAGCCACCGGACTCATCTTATTTATCGCGGCTCCAAAATTAATACGATTGCAAATCCTACGGGCGGTTTGACATCATGCCGCGACCAGACGCTTCAATAAGCTTTCGGGCAAACACTTTTAAAGCTTGATGTAGATTCGTGTACCTCATGGTTCCCCGCAACTCGGGGGCTTCAGGTCCTTAGGATGAGCTGGCCCGACCCTTCTTGTTAGCTGCGGGCCTCGCTGAAAATCTTGTCCCCGAAAACCTCTTTAGAGGTCTATATATATTTGGAATCCAGCACTTATTCGTCCAAATTGTTGGCGATCTATGGAGCTTGGGGGCTAAATCGACTGATGGCCGTCATTACATCCGTTAAATACTTAATGGGATCTATCAAATCTACGCCAATCGACGTCAGGTCGTATCTCTCCATCCTCTCAGTTTAATAAATGCTTTTCATATAGCTTTATCAGTCAATAAATCGAGAGCATGATTAATAACTTGATTACATGTTACAATTACTTTGAGCGTAAACAAAAGATATATAGCGTGCAATATTACTTGCTATGCAATATTACTTGCTATATCGCAATAGTGCTTACTATTTGAATGCTCTATAAACAAAATGCATGATCATGAGTAAAATTCCATGCCTATTTCCATGATTTGTATGGTGAATTAGTATTCTCTTCAGAATATGCTTATAAAATATCTGTTACTTAAGTGCAGCAAATATTCACCTTATTGCGGATATGCTCCGTCCCGATATAATGTATTGGATTAACATGCTACCTTGTTATATATAGCAACTTTATCATAACAATAGATAAATAGCATTACATGCTTCTGTTGGCTTAAATGTTGCGGAATTATACTCCCCGAAATGCGCAAAATGACATGCCATATATGTTTACTCGTTTTCCAAAATCATGCTATATCAATTTGAATGTGCTTTAAACTGTCGTTAATTGGTTCTTTGAAAGCTTATCATGAGAAAATTCACGAAGTGCGTGATGTCATAAAAAGTACTTGTTTAAAGTTGCTTATTCGACATGCCGCAAGTGCCATTATTTTATCATATAGTTTAATTACTATCTATTCATTCGGCTTTCTACATAGTATTATAAAAAAAATACGCATATTTGATCAATACGCTTGTAGCGCAGCGAAGACCCTAACTGCAGTGATGCCTCCATTTTTATCTCATTACGGTGCCTCCGGGCTCATATCATTATGATGTCTATGGGCTCTTCTCATTATGGAAGCCCACGGGCTAATCTTATTATGGACGATTATGAGCTTTTCTTATTATGGACGCCTACGGGCTCATCTTATTTATGATGCATCCAAGCTCATCTTATATACGGTGTTTCTCCGTTCATCTGTTTATAAAATTTACGGGAACATCTTATTACGCCCTACACCGACCCACGACTCGGGGGATGCACATATATCTCAGAGCATTAGGCCGACTTGACAGCTCGAGGATTCACATCTTTATTTGAGCGACCCGGGGGCTTATTCTTCCCACTTATTAATTGGATCGCTTATCCTGAGGATTTATGCCGCATTATTATTATTCTCGGAAACCTCTGAAGTATATTTTCAGACTTTATATGGGACTTCTGATTATCTGATGGCATTCCCTCTTCTATATATATATGTTCAGACTCCCTCTGGGATGTCAATCGATGTTATGGTGTTCACCCATCTACGGATCGAGTTCGCAGCCCGAGTTTCTATTCGTCTATTATAACGGTCACATTCTCGTCGTTGGATTATTCATCCATAAGCTATGTGCCCGCTTTGGTTATCCTCGGGAATCTCCGATATATATCTTCAGACTCTCTCCAGGATCTCTGCTGCCCGATGTGACCGAGTTCACGGCCCGCGATCTTACTTTACATGTTATAGCGACTGCCTCGTCTTGCAAACTCGCAGTCCGAGCTTTCACTTTCTTTTATGGAGGTTACGCGCGGGCTTTATTTTTCCTCGGGAATCTCCGAGTCGACCAGCCTCAGTCCGCTATCCGGTGTGTCTAAGCTCGCGGTTCAAGTTTTTGCTTCCCTCTCATGGGAGCCACATCTTCTTGCCAGTCTTCAGGCACCGGGCTCCAGCTTTCAGGCCAATCTCGACCAAGAGTATATTCCTCGCCCTGACCATAAATACTCGAGCGCTCGGAATAGGGGGCTTCTGATGAGACTCGGCTTTCCAGGGTGAGCTTGCCTACGTACCCTCATACCGCTCTTATACGGTCCCTATACCCCTCTCATACGGTCTCTATACTCTTACCCTATACAAGGGGAAGGATCCCCTAAAAGGACAATTATACCCTTTATCCCTCATATATATACTCCTTCTCATTTACGGTGGAAGGTAAGTTCTATTCCCTACTCTCTCTCTCTACACTCTCTTGAGTGTTCTCTCCTCTCCCTCTCTCACACATACACACACCCAAGGCATTCTAGGCCTTGCTCTTAGTTTCCTCGAAGTCTTACTCTCACACCCGAGGGCCTAAGCCGGGGTCAAACCCGGCTTTGGTCCTAACGGTGTGCTCATCTTGTAGATCATCTCAGCTGGGAGCAGGAGGCATCAAATGGGAGATCTAGTCTCCATGACCCCAAAATTCAGGGCGTCATCAATTAGTACTCCCTCTGCCCCAGAAAAGATAGTCCACTTTGAATTTTTGACAGTCAACACATCATGTCAACTTTGACCAAAGATTATTATCAATCTAATCATCCCAATGAATTTTTAAAATTTATCATTGATAAATCACTTGATGATTAATTAATAACTGAGTTTTAGAAATTTCACAAGGATTGTTAGATTGACATTTATATTTAGTCAAAGTTCACTTGTCTTGACCATCAAAAGTCAAAAGTGAACCATTTTTCTGGGACGGAAGTAATTAATTTAATAAACCTAGTAGCAAGTGAAATTAGTACCACCATCGAACTTGATTGCAGGAAACTTGATCGATCAAAATATAGAGAATATTCTTCTAGAATAGCGGTCCAACATCATCCATGGAACTGGTAAATTTTATAAGTAACAAATATGCATTTGAGATCAAGTGACTAACATCAAAACCGAACAAAACGCAGAAGAAAATCATGCTCAAATTACCAAGTCGAAAACTCTTCAATGGAGCAATTGATAACAAGAACGAGAATTAATTTAGTACCAAAATTTACCTTGATTACAAGTAGAAAAACTCTGCAAAATCTCTCTCTCTCTCTCTCTCTCTCTCTCTCTCTCTCTCTTCGTATGATCACAGGAAATGACCAATTGAGGAATGAATGAAGAAGACGAACTCTGAATCGATTGAATTCTATTGAATGATGATGATGTAACAAGAAAATGCTTTGAATTGAAGGAAAAGGAATGGAGAAATCGATTAAGTGTGGACGAAGTTATTTATGTGAGATTACAGAAATCTGAGTGTGTGGAGAATAAAAATACGAATACATGAAATTTAGTAGTAGCACCGATTGTGTGGGGTTGCATTTGGAAGAGAGGGAGAAAGGAATCTAGATCTCCGGTACCATTTTCGTGTGCCATTTCGCTCCATATACTACTTGTAATCCAACCGTTCACATGTTTTGATAATATTAATATAATATCAATCTCAATGAATCTCAATAACTGTGAGCTATTAAATCACTCGTGGCAAATAGAGTCGCACACAAAATAGCACAAAAAATTTGGACTAGGGAAAAAGACATTAATGGGGGAGGTAGTGGCGGACGTGTGACCGACCAGAGAGGAGAGAGAGGAAACGGCAACTCAAGTTGGTCCACTGTCCCAATTCCACTATTTCATTTATTCATACGCTCCATAATAATAGCATGCTACTGTAGTCAGTATACCACCAAATTGGACATGGGGCCGTATTTATTTCGAATGGATAAACTCCCTCATCCTTTGTCTCCATAATGCTCTCTCCGCCTCTGAGCATAAAATGTATTTAGCACGAGAATTAAGGAAAGCATAAGTATTGTGAGTAGGAGAGAAAGTGTAAGACCATGTACAATGGTTACTTTTTGGGGTGTTGAATGGTCATTCAACAAAGTGAGAGGTGTTTAATGAGTGCAATGGTTGTTTAATGGGGTTGAATGGAAGGGGGTGTTGAATGGGAGAAGAGGGCCAGCCGGGTTGCCACGCGGCGCCTTCTGAATGGGCCGAAATAGCGTGTGTAGAACACGCGCCCGACAAGGCGCGTCAAGGGCCCGTCAAGGCGTTTTTTTTTTTCGGGTTGTGACACTTGGCAATCATTCATTGGTTCATGGAATTTCCGATTTAATTTCTCATTCCAATTATTTGAGCTGAATTATTTTACAGTAAATGATTTTTTTTTTTTTTACACCAAAATTCATAATTTTTCTCTCTATATAAATAGATACAAGTTTCATTTGATTTGGATACCAAAAAAAAAAAAACTCTTTTTAGTGAAATGGATCCCAATAATAACCATTTCAACACTCAAAAAACCCTTATATTTATTTAATTACAATTACAAAAAAATAATTAAGTGTGAAGTATTTTTTAAAATTATAATTGATTATTATTATTATTATTATTATTATTTTACTAATCATAAAAATAAAGAATAGAAAATAATATTTAAGTGGTGGGGTATATGATGGTGAGTGGGAAGGGTGTTGAATGAAGGATTAAACAAACCATTGTAGGGTGTAAAGTTGAATGAGTGTTGAATGGATGAGTTGGAAGAGAAAAAAGATAATGTGAAGTGATAAAGTGGGTGTTGACTGGATATTGGAGATTGGAGACCAAAACAGACCGACGGATTGGGAGGTCGCCCACTTCTGGACTGGGAGGCCTCCCACTACCCCGTTTTAGCAAATCATGGTTTCCTTATTTGATTAGGTTTTTGGCTTGTTTTCCTATTTTGAAGCCTATTCTTACCCTAGCCATTATTTTTAACATACTTTATTCAACGATTCAAAGATTGTAAACAATGATTGATCAATTCAATTTCAAGTTTTGATGTTATTTATTATTTTTCTTGTTTTCTTTGTTTTAATTATGAGTAACTAAATTCTTAGTGTAATAGCCGGATTTTTTTAATTTTTTTATTTTATTTTTCGGTTTTACAAAGTTAATTAAACAATAATTAGAAGATATAAAGTAATTGAAAGAAGTGGGCCAAATAATTAGATGGGCCAAAATTTGTATTAGTAAACCCAACCCAAATAGGAATCAACCCAAGGTATAAATAAATGAGTTAGTCAACTTAGGAAATTCATTATAATCATAAACTCAAAAAAAAAAAAAAAAAAAAAAAGAAAAACAAAACCCTAGTTCTTCAAGAAGCCGCCGGCCGATCCTGGGGAGGGGGAAGAAGAAAAATTTCAGCCATTGTTCTTGAAGATTAATCCGTTCTAACTCAAGGTAATATCGAAACTCACATCCTAAAATTTATTTCATTGGATTTGGATGTTTAAAACATAAGTTATGCATGTTTTAAGAATACAAGTATTAGGGTTTGTATGCTAAGGATTTATGATCAAAATTTTAAAGGTTAATGGAGTGATCTAGATGCTATGGAGAAAACAAAAGTAGTAATCTTGATACTAGTTAAATTCGTTTTTTTTTCTTTTTGATTGATTATATAATCATGGATTGAATTGATTTATATTATACCATGACTTGGGATTGAACACATAAATCATTGAGGTTGAATTGGGTTTATCAAAAGAAGAAAAAATTATGGATTTCCCTTGAATATGTTTCGGCCGAATGGCCTAGATCAATTGAAAAAATTGCTTTGTTGATTTTAATGAATTGTGTTATTGATTATGAATAAAGATTGATGTTTGGGAACTTAGAAAAATTGTAAGAATTAGAAAAGTTGATCAAAAATCGATGAACCATAATGAGTATGATTCGGCTTTGGTTATATCAAGTGGGTGTTGATTCTTGATTGAAAGGGTTAAGAATTGAGACGGAAAGTTAGTGTTTTCGTTAAGTTTCTAATGGAAAGAAAGCAAAATCGTTAGAAGAATTATTAACAAGTTAGAAAAGTAACTTGAGGAAATAGAATAAACCCTTGGAAGACCTTCAAAATTAAAAAGTTAACGAGAAAGAAAAAGATTAGAAATTTCAGTTAGTTTCCTAACAGAAAATGACTAAACTGAAAAGAATTAAGGTTATAAGGAATAAAGGAAACCTTTGAAGTTAGAAGGGCCTAAGTGATTGAAAAGAGAAACTTAGGGGACCTTATGAACAAAAACCAAAGTCCAAGGACCTTTCTGTAATTAAAGGAAAGTTGAAGGACTAATCTGCAATTAATCCAAAGTGGAAGGACTAAATTGCAATTGAATTAAAATTGAAGGACTAATCTGCAATTAATCCAAAGTGGAAGGACTAAATTGCAATTGAATTAAAATTGAAGGACTAATTTACAATTAATCCAAAGTTGAAGGACTAAATTGTAATTAAAGGAAAGTTGAAGGACTAATTTGCAATTAATCCAAAGTTGAAGGACCAATTTGCAATTAACCCAAAGTTGAGGGACCAAATTGTAATTAACCCAAAGTTAGAGGACTTAATTGCAATTACATAAAGTTAAAGGACTGACTAGTAAATTAAAGTCAGAAACTTAAACGTAAAGAAAGAAGTAACGAAGTAAAGAAGTTAAACTGCATCTCTCAGTTAACTAAGAAGAAATAGTTAACAATGTAGAGAGTACTAAAGTAAATTACTCCGTGCCTTGTAGATTTGCACAGAGGGGAGATTGTGAGGAAAAAAGCAATTCAGGTAAGGGATTACGTTCCTTACAAGTATTTGAACTCCTGTTTATTGGAATTCGGTATTTCTTTCTAAAGACAGCTATCAGTATGGCATGATAGTATTTGAATGAACTCTGCGTTATTAAACGTTCCTTGAAATAATCTATACTTAGTGATGTCCCCATCGATCTACTAAGTATCGAAGTTTGAAACTTGTATCACATACTTGTACCATGGTATGTTCTAATTTTAACTTGTAAGTTAACTACTTACTTGTTAAGGCATCCAATGTCCAGTTAGAAAAGACATTGACGGACAGTCCAGTTAGAAAAGACTCGTCCTTAAACTAGGGATTGCATGAGTGATCACATGCCTTCTCTCAGGAATTGTCTGATTACAAGGATGATTCTAGACCCCGAGCATATGTGTGTGGATACCATATATGTTTCGACCCACACTATTGGCTGAAGAAGCTAGGTGTACAAATTGTACCTTTGGCATTGAGGTTATAATGTACGTTACCAAGGAATTGACGGAAACTTGAATGAATCCCTTTGGATTGTAGTGCCATAATCCTTTGAAAGTGAAATCTTAAAAGTAATAAGACTGTATTGTTCTGCAGCCTTAAATCCAAAAGTAACTGAACCTATCTTTGAAAAGTTATTCTAAGTATTCGTTCTGGTCGTCTCTCCTTAGTAACCGGAGAGGCCACGTATGAACTTACTGAGCATTCGTTCGCTCATCCCTTCTCTATAAATTTTGTTTTCAGGATTTAAGTAGAAGGACAAGACAAGGAAAGTAGCCGTGGGAAGACGGTGGATTGAAGATTCTTAATTTAGTAGTTTTAAGTACGCTTATTTATTTGATGTAAGTTGAAGTACATTGAAGGTTAAGGTTGTTGCCTACCAAGACATGTTTAAGTTACGCTTCCGCTATTGTTATGAATTTATGGTTAATTAAGGGGCTGTTGTGAACCCTAAATTGAAGTATTTATTATTGTTATTTATTGATATTAAATGCCATTAAATGCTCAAGATACATTAAGAAAATTCGGGGTGTTACAGTTGGTATCAGAGCAATGGCTTTAGGTCTTATGGGAGAAAACTGAAAGTTAGGACTAATGGGAGAACTTAGTACTTGACTTAAATAAGTTCTTACTTGAGGAAGTTCAAGTGATAAAGTATAACTCTAGGAATGATACTAAGAGTGTACATAAAGTATGAATATACTTGGGGAAATAGGAATCTCTTCATTATATGTCTATTTGCATTCTATTAATGTGTTATAATGGAATCTTGGGGTTATGTACTAATTAAGTTACAATTGGTGTGTGTAGGATCATGCCGAGGAGACCCATGAAGTCAGTAAGGTATAGTGCTACTCTAAGGGAAGAAATAGAAGCTAAAGAAGAGATTATTAAGCAGCTAACTAAGGAACTCCGCTCAGCTAAAAGAGAGCTTAGGAAGGAGACTCGAGGAGTTGGCAGTCTACAGAATGTCATCAGAGAACGCGATGAGGATATAATGTATGTGGAAGGAAAGTTAGCAGTACAGCTGAAGAAGGTCCAAAGCCTAGAAAGCCATGTGGTTAGAGCTAACCGCGAATGGAATCGAATCAGTGTACAACTGGTGGAGGAGATAGAACAAAACAATGAACTGAAAAGGAAGATAGATGAGCAAGAAGCTTATGAGGAAGGGCTTAGGACTTCAGGCTATCAGATTTGGGCTGAGAAGTTAGAATTGCAAGAGAAATATGACCAACTTGCAGCAGAACACGCACACTGTGGGAAGTGATGCAATTAATGACAGATAGTTATAAGAATAGATTCTTTTACTTTATTATTAGTGGAGTAATATAGTTAGAAACTTTCTTATGTCAAAGTTGAATTTTGGGTGTATTTTGGGATGTTTAAATCTCACACCTTAGTTGAATAAAATTAATTATTTAATTTAAATACCCAAAATTTTGAATTTACTATTGTTGTGTAAACAAAAGTTAACTTGTCGAGAAAAGACAAGGGAAAGCCTCGGAGTGATTGAAATAATCTCCGTAACCATGGTACGAAGTAAGACGACCATTGGAATAAGTTAAAGCTAGTTAAGTAATGAAAACTAGTGAAGTAAAGAATATTAAGCAACCAAGTAAAACGGTTGTAAATTATGAAGTATGAAAACTCCTGAACCGGAGAAGAAAGGTTAAGTAAACTAACCACATCTGAATAATGGTCTAGTACAAAAGACCTACGAACACGATTCAAAACTAACAAGTACCCGTTAGTAAAAGAATAAGTTAAGTATACCATGAATACTGCACGTATTTTGTAATGATGAATATTGCTAGAGCACGAACCTGTTCTAAAGTAAAAGTAAATCTACAGATGAATACCAGAAGCGGAAGTAACAGGAACGGTGAGGGTAATGACAACACCGGTAATGCGGGAGGACAGTTGGATCCGGCCCTGGTAAACCTGTTGCAGACACTATCGCAGACAGTAGCTGGGATAGGTCAAACTGTTGCTGGAATTGCTCAACCACCACCACAAGCTCCATTACGTGATCCGTTGGAGCTATTTCAAAGGAGGAATCCGGACTCATTCTCGGACACTGCTAAAGAGAAACCTGAGGACTGGATTAAGAGCACTGAAAGAATATTCGAGACTCTGAACTGTACTGAGGAGCAGAAGGTAGTATTTGCGACCTTTATGTTGAAAGGTAAGGCTCAGACATGGTGGGAAGCGGAAAAGCGAGCTGCTGTGGCTCGTGGTGATGCAGCCTTTACTTGGACCAGATTTAAGGCTATTTTCAACGAAAAGTATTATCCCGCAAGCACGAGGAATGCTAAGATAACGGAATTCCTGACTTTGGTACAAGGGAGTATGACTGTAGCGGAGTATGGTGAGAAGTTCACTGACTTACTAGAATTTGCGCCAAGATTCTTCGATACGGAAGAACAGAAGGCAAGAAAGTTTGAAGCGGGATTAAGTGATAGAGTTCGGTACCGAATCACACCGCTGGCTCTGCCTACGTACTCAGCGGTATTGGATAGGGCCAAGATAGTAGAACGGGAGTCGGATAACTACCGTAATCGACGGGAAGAGAAAGGCAAGGCAGGGACTGAAAGATCGGAAGGAAATAAGGGTGGTAAGGACCACAACAATAATAAGAGGAAAGCAGTGGATGACAGTCGAGACAAGGGCAGTCATGGGAACAAACACTCCAACAACGGCCATGGTGGGAATGGTCGGAACTTTAATGACAACAAGCGTGAGTGGAACAAGGGCAAGGGCCAAGGTTTCATCAGTTATGATAAGTGCACTATTTGTGATGGAGCGCACAAGTCAGAGGTTTGCTGGTATAAGGAACGGCAGTGTCACAACTGTAAGAAGGTGGGACATCCGAAGTGGAAGTGCCCAGAACCTAAGAAGGATGAACCGGCTGCGGGAAATAAAGACAACGGGGGAGGAAATGGTGGAGGCCGTGGCAGGGTGTACACCATGACCGCCAAAGCAGCTGGAGTTAATGCCGATCTTGTGGCAGGTACGATACAATTAAATTCCCGTGATGTTTATGTGTTAGTAGATACTGGCGCTACTCATTCAGTAGTTAGTAATGTTGTGGCAAAGAAGTTAAAACTACACCCAGAAAATTTAGAGATACCTTTAGTAATAGATACTCCTACTAAGGACGCTATCCCCATTACTACCTGTTATAGAAACTGCACTCTAGGGATAGGAGGCACGAATGTAAATATCGACCTCATTGAACTAGACATGTCAGAATTCGACATAATCCTGGGAATGGATTGGTTGGCTTTGCATCAAGCCAAAGTGGACTGTCAAAAGAAAATAATGACGTTCCTAGGAGAGGAAGGTAAAGAGTACAGATTTGTGGGTTCAAGGCCGAGGAAAAGGATAGGCTTAATCTCGGTGATGAAGGCCCGTAAAATGTTGAGGAAAGGATGTGTAGGATTTCTGGCACACATAGGTGAAACAGAAGAAAAAGGAGTAACGTTAGAGTCGCTTGAAGTCGTGAATAAATTTCAAGACGTATTTCCTGAGGATTTACCTGGTATACCACCAGTGAGGGAGGTAGAGTTTTCCATTGATTTAGTACCAGAAACCACACCTATATCGAGAGCACCGTATAGGATGGCTCCAACAGAGTTGAAAGAACTAAAGGAGCAGTTACAAGAATTGTTGGACAAGGGATTGATTAGGCCAAGTGTATCACCATGGGGTGCACCGGTACTATTTGTGAAGAAGAAAGACGGGTCTATGAGACTGTGTATTGACTATAGAGAATTGAATAAGGTAACGGTTAGGAATCAATACCTGTTGCCGAGAATTGATGACTTGTTTGATCAATTGAGGGGAGCATGCTACTTTTCGAAGATTGATCTTAGATCCGGATACCATCAGCTGAGAGTCAAGGATGTGGACGTGGCGAAGACAGCGTTTAGGACGAGGTATGGACATTATGAGTTTGTCGTGATGCCATTTGGATTAACGAACGCACCAGCCGCATTCATGGAGTTGATGAATAGAATATTTCAAGAGTACCTAGACAAATGCGTGATAGTATTCATTGATGATATTTTGGTGTACTCGAAGACAAAGGAGGAGCATACTGAACATTTGAGGATAGTACTAGAAATTTTGAGGAGACAGAAATTGTATGCAAAATTTAAGAAATGTGAATTCTGGTTGGAGAAAGTAGCATTTTTGGGGCACGTAGTGTCGAAAGAAGGAATTTCTGTGGATCCAACAAAGGTAGAAGCAATAATGGATTGGGAAAGGCCTACGACGGTAACCGAAATAAGAAGTTTCTTAGGTTTAGCTGGTTACTATAGAAGGTTCGTAGAGGGATTTTCGAAGTTATCTGGACCATTGACGAAGCTGACGCAGAAGGCAGCTAAGTTTGTTTGGTCAGAGGAATGTGAACGAAGTTTCCAAGAGTTAAAGAATAGACTGGTATCTGCACCAGTATTAACACTACCAACGGGGACGGAAGGTTTTGTTATCTACAGTGATGCGTCGTTGAAAGGACTAGGCTGTGTACTGATGCAAAATGGGAAGGTGATAGCTTATGCATCTAGGCAGTTGAAAGTGCATGAAAGGAACTACCCGACCCATGATCTGGAGTTAGCAGCAGTAGTGTTTGCATTGAAAATTTGGAGACATTATCTGTATGGCGTGAAATGCCAGATTTTTACGGATCATAAGAGCCTCAAATACATCTTCACGCAGAAGGAATTGAATATGAGACAACGGAGGTGGTTAGAACTTCTCAAGGATTACGACTGTGAAATATTGTATCATCCCTGGAAAGCCAACAAGGTGGCAGATGCCTTGAGTAGGAAGAATCACGGAATGCTGGCAACGTTGATCTCTAAGGGGGTAAGCATATGGAAGGATGTCAAGGAGATGAACTTGATAGTAAAAGTAAACGGGTATTTGGCTCAACTGACGTTACAACCTGCATTGTTGGGCAGAATTAAAGAGGCACAAGAATTAGACGAGGAGAGAGAAGCTCTAATCGGGAAAGGGCAAGCAAAAGATCTTCATATGGGTGAAGATGGAATTCTGAGATATCAAAAGAGAGTGTGGGTGCCAAGCAATGATGAGATCAAGAGAGAGATACTAAGAGAAGCTCATTGCTCGAAGTTCTCTGTACATCCGGGAAGTACTAAAATGTATAGAGATTTAAAGGAAGCATATTGGTGGAATAACATGAAGAATGACGTGGCAGAGTATGTGCATAGATGCCTGACGTGCCAACAAGTTAAGAGTGAACATCAGAAGCCAGCAGGGTTACTGCAGTCATTACCAATTCCCGAATGGAAGTGGGAGAATATTGCTATGGATTTCGTAAGTGGGTTGCCAAAGACGGTAGGAAAGTATGATGCTATATGGGTTATAGTAGATCGATTGACTAAGTCAGCACATTTTCTGGCAATCAAGAAGACTGATTCGTTGGAAAAGTTGGCCAAGTTGTACATCGACGAGATAGTAAGGTTACATGGAATCCCGGTCACAATTGTGTCTGATCGAGATGCTAGGTTCACTTCGAAGTTCTGGAATAGCCTACAAGAAGCATTGGGAACAGAGTTGACCATGAGCACGGCGTTTCACCCACAGACAGATGGGCAGTCGGAAAGGACTATCCAGACGTTGGAAGACATGCTGAGGGCTACTTCGTTAGATTGGCCAAACGCATGGGACGAACACTTACCATTAGTAGAATTCGCATACAACAACAGCTTTCACGCAAGCATTGGGATGGCTCCATATGAAGCGTTGTATGGGAGAAAGTGTAGATCACCGGCGTGTTGGGACGAAGTCGGTGAAAGGAAGTTAAGTGGACCGGAGCTCGTACAAGTCACGGCAGATAAAGTACAACAGATCCGGAAGTGGCTACAGACTGCGCAAAGTAGGCAGAAATCTTACGCAGACAACAGAAGACGAGAACTGGAATTTCAGCCAGGGGATCGAGTATTCCTAAAGATATCGCCTACGAAGGGAGTTATGCGTTTTGGGATTAAGGGAAAGTTAAGTCCACGATATGTGGGACCATTCGAAATTCTTGATAAGATCGGAGAAGTGGCTTATCGATTGGCGTTACCGCCGATATTAGCTGGAGTGCATAATGTGTTCCATGTCTCCATGCTAAGGAAGTATATTCATGATCCAAGTCATGTGATTGAATACAAGCAGTTAAGAGTTCGGGCAGATTTGACGTACGATGAACGACCAATCAAGATCGTCGACAGAAAAGACGAGGTCATAAGAAAGCGTACGGTTCCCTATGTAAAAGTGCAATGGAGCAATCACTCAGAAAGAGAAGCGACATGGGAACAAGAAAGTGAAATGCGCGAATTGTACCCGGACATCTTCTCGGATTAAGAATTGTCAAAGTTTGAGGACAAACTTCTTTTAAGGGGGTAAGAATGTAATAGCCGGATTTTTTAATTTTTTTATTTTATTTTCGGTTTTACAAAGTTAATTAAACAATAATTAGAAGATATAAAGTAATTGAAAGAAGTGGGCCAAATAATTAGATGGGCCAAAATTTGTATTAGTAAACCCAACCCAAATAGGAATCAACCCAAGGTATAAATAAATGAGTTAGTCAACTTAGGAAATTCATTATAATCATAAACTCAAAAAAAAAAAAAAAAAAAAAAAAAACAAAACCCTAGTTCTTCAAGAAGCCGCCGGCCGATCCTGGGGAGGGGGAAGAAGAAAAATTTCAGCCATTGTTCTTGAAGATTAATCCGTTCTAACTCAAGGTAATATCGAAACTCACATCCTAAAATTTATTTCGTTGGATTTGGATGTTTAAAACATAAGTTATGCATGTTTTAAGAATACAAGTATTAGGGTTTGTATGCTAAGGATTTATGATCAAAATTTTAAAGGTTAATGAGTGATCTAGAGCTATGGAGAAAACAAAAGTAGTAATCTTGATACTAGTTAAATTCGTTTTTTTTTCTTTTTGATTGATTATATAATCATGGATTGAATTGATTTATATTATACCATGACTTGGGATTGAACACATAAATCATTGAGGTTGAATTGGGTTTATCAAAAGAAGAAAAAATTATGGATTTCCCTTGAATATGTTTCGGCCGAATGGCCTAGATCAATTGAAAAAATTGCTTTGTTGATTTTAATGAATTGTGTTATTGATTATGAATAAAGATTGATGTTTGGGAACTTAGAAAAATTGTAAGAATTAGAAAAGTTGATCAAAAATCGATGAACCATAATGAGTATGATTCGGCTTTGGTTATATCAAGTGGGTGTTGATTCTTGATTGAAAAGGTTAAGAATTGAGACGGAAAGTTAGTGTTTTCGTTAAGTTTCTAATGGAAAGAAAGCAAAATCGTTAGAAGAATTATTAACAAGTTAGAAAAGTAACTTGAGGAAATAGAATAAACCCTTGGAAGACCTTCAAATTAAAAAGTTAACGAGAAAGAAAAAGATTAGAAATTTCAGTTAGTTTCCTAACAGAAAATGACTAAACTGAAAAGAATTAAGGTTATAAGGAATAAAAGGAAACCTTTGAAGTTAGAAGGGCCTAAGTGATTGAAAAGAGAAACTTAGGGGACCTTATGAACAAAAACCAAAGTCCAAGGACCTTTCTGTAATTAAAGGAAAGTTGAAGGACTAATCTGCAATTAATCCAAAGTGGAAGGACTAAATTGCAATTGAATTAAAATTGAAGGACTAATCTGCAATTAATCCAAAGTGGAAGGACTAAATTGCAATTGAATTAAAATTGAAGGACTAATTTACAATTAATCCAAAGTTGAAGGACTAAATTGTAATTAAAGGAAAGTTGAAGGACTAATTTGCAATTAATCCAAGTTGAAGGACCAATTTGCAATTAACCCAAAGTGAGGGACCAAATTGTAATTAACCCAAAGTTAGAGGACTTAATTGCAATTACATAAAGTTAAAGGACTGACTAGTAAATTAAAGTCAGAAACTTAAACGTAAAGAAAGAAGTAACGAAGTAAAGAAGTTAAACTGCATCTCTCAGTTAACTAAGAAGAAATAGTTAACAATGTAGAGAGTACTAAAGTAAATTACTCCGTGCCTTGTAGATTTGCACAGAGGGGAGATTGCGAGGAAAAAAGCAATTCAGGTAAGGGATTACGTTCCTTACAAGTATTTGAACTCCTGTTTATTGGAATTCGGTATTTCTTTCTAAAGACAGCTATCAGTATGGCATGATAGTATTTGAATGAACTCTGCGTTATTAAACGTTCCTTGAAATAATCTATACTTAGTGATGTCCCCATCGATCTACTAAGTATCGAAGTTTGAAACTTGTATCACATACTTGTACCATGGTATGTTCTAATTTTAACTTGTAAGTTAACTACTTACTTGTTAAGGCATCCAATGTCCAGTTAGAAAAGACATTGACGGACAGTCCAGTTAGAAAAGACTCGTCCTTAAACTAGGGATTGCATGAGTGATCACATGCCTTCTCTCAGGAATTGTCTGATTACAAGGATGATTCTAGACCCCGAGCATATGTGTGTGGATACCATATATGTTTCGACCCACACTATTGGCTGAAGAAGCTAGGTGTACAAATTGTACCTTTGGCATTGAGGTTATAATGTACGTTACCAAGGAATTGACGGAAACTTGAATGAATCCCTTTGGATTGTAGTGCCATAATCCTTTGAAAGTGAAATCTTAAAAGTAATAAGACTGTATTGTTCTGCAGCCTTAAATCCAAAAGTAACTGAACCTATCTTTGAAAAGTTATTCTAAGTATTCGTTCTGGTCGTCTCTCCTTAGTAACCGGAGAGGCCACGTATGAACTTACTGAGCATTCGTTCGCTCATCCCTTCTCTATAAATTTTGTTTTCAGGATTTAAGTAGAAGGACAAGACAAGGAAAGTAGCCGTGGGAAGACGGTGGATTGAAGATTCTTAATTTAGTAGTTTTAAGTACGCTTATTTATTTGATGTAAGTTGAAGTACATTGAAGGTTAAGGTTGTTGCCTACCAAGACATGTTTAAGTTACGCTTCGCTATTGTTATGAATTTATGGTTAATTAAGGGGCTGTTGTGAACCCTAAATTGAAGTATTTATTATTGTTATTTATTGATATTAAATGCCATTAAATGCTCAAGATACATTAAGAAAATTCGGGGTGTTACACTTAGATTCATGGATTGATAGTAGCAAATACAAGAACTCTATGCTAAAAATTTAATTATTCCATTCAATATACATTCTTGCTGATCAAAATATTCTTCATACTAGTTTTAGGGTTTCAATTATTGGTTAAGATATAAACTGACCTTTAATTACTATTGGGTATATATTGTTGCACTTGCGTGAGTGATTATATATTAACCATTATTTTGATAATAAGATCTAATTGAGCACCTTGCGGAAGTCAAAAAGGATCTAGGTTCTAATATTCTTAATTGCTTAATGGATCTTTTGTATGTGAAACAGACCTGATGGAAAGTATAACATAAAAAGAGTAGTAGGTTTGCAACTCGGCCACCTAACCGTCCCGGTCCTTACTATTGTGAATGAACCCGAGAATGAAATTGATCAATTTGTGAGTATTATAGCATAGAGTGAAAGTCTTTGTTAAATCAATTCGTGAATCCATTCGTTAAACTTGATTAATTCTTGCTTTTATTTGTTTTCTTACTTAGTTCTAATTATTACTTTAGTAGTTATCAATAATCAAACCAAAAGCGTGTTTTTCACATCAAACGTGAGTGAATAACTGGAAAAAAAAGCGTGTTTTTCCCTAAGTTCGCATAAAACGCTTTTTTAAAATGGCACGGTGGCATTTTTGTTAGAAACGTGAAGTTGTTTTAAAACAGGCGGTTGCATTTTTGTAAATAACTGACGCTTGTCGTAGGTGACAGTGTTAGTATTAAAAATTGTTAGCCATGTACACTGGCACTTATTAACACAACCACTGACATTTTTGGTAAGTGCCAGGGCCGGTCCAATTAATTTAGGGGCCCTGTTCAAATTTACACTTGAGCCCTAAAGATTGAGTATAATTAAAAATAGAATATAAATTAACTCTTCAATTTTTTAGAGAACCGTTAAACGGGGTTGTGCATTCATGGTTTGATGAGATAGCATACTAACTTGTTAATGTTTATATTCTAAAATGATTTAAGTTTTTTTTTTTTTTTTTATTCGTTGGGACTAAATAACTATAATTGATATATTACAAATACAACACTAGAATAAGAATTATGTATTTAATTGGACTAAAAATGACTAAAAGTCGCTTATTCAATCTACAATATTACTCTCTCCGTATCAAAATGAATGCTCAAGTATTTTTTTAAACTATTTTTAATAATAAAAAATATACTCCCCCGTCCCAGAGTATATGTCCACATTTCCTTTTTAGTCTGTCCTAGTGTATATGTTCACTTCCTAAAATGGAAAAGAATTTTTAGTATTCCTCCCACTCATTTTCTCTCCTACTTACTTTTATACTCACAACACCAATCAACTTACTATTCCATCCCACTCATTCTCTCTCCTACTTTACTTTTATACTCACAACACTTACATCACTTCCACCATTTCTTAATCTCCTTGTAAATGAGAGGTAGACGTATACTCTGGGACGGAGAGAGTACTATTTATTACATATATAATAAAAAATGAGGCCCTTCAAAATCGGGGGCCCTGAGCGGTTGCACACTTTGCACACCCTCAGGGCCGGCCCTGGTAAGTGCTAGTGGCAATGTTTATAAGTGTTAGTGTACATGGCTGATAAGTTTTTACATTACCGCTAGGGATCTAAATGGTTTGGTTTGGTTCGGTCTCGATCATTTTAGAGACCGAATCACTAGTCAACGATTTGGGAAAAGACCGAACCGAACCACGAAAAATTTCAAACTGAACAAAACCAAACTGCAATAGTTTGATTTGAAGCACATTTTAGTAATGTGGCTCAAACCGTGGTCTAAAATTTAGTTTAGATAGTGTTTCAAACCATCATTCAGACTGTGGTTCATATCACGGTTTAAATCCCTGTTTAGACTCTGTTTAAAAGAGAAAATTCGGTGAAAGAAGAATATTTAACGAATAAAGAAGCCAAAAGAACTAAACACACTACATAACTTCGTTAACTATGTGCCTCAACGAATATCACCCAATCAAATGAAATTGATTAAGATGCAAATCTAGTGTTATGAATGGTCTAATGTAATGTATATATTTTTTTTTAATTATTCAAATGTGGATATTATTTAACTTACACATATATATGACAAATAAATGCAGTTTGGCGGTTCGTTCTGGTCCCAAACCACGGTTTGGACCGAGCCGCTTACACCCCTAACTACCACTGACACTTATAAAAAATATAAGTTTCGATGTTTATAAACGCCAGTTTGAATTACTGACACTTTGTAATATTAATACTGAACATTTACAATGCTTGCCAGTTATTTACAAAAAGTCACCGCATGTTTTGAAATAAGTGTCACGTGTTCTAAGAAAACATGTTTTTCCAATCGAGTTGGTTTTGGGGGAAACTAGTTCCTCCGTAAGTTATAAAAAGTCCACTTTTTAACCCTTAAACCTTAAACCCTAACCCTAAATCCTAAACCCTAAACTTTAAACCATAAACCATAAACATTAATCCCTATAAAAACAAAACTTTTTATAAGTTATGAAGAAACTAGTTTCCCTCAAAATTTTCTCTTTCCGTTTTTCGTAAGAGTTGCTCCAAACATTCGTATACTCCTTCCGTCCCATTTCAAATTGCAAATACTAAGTTGGCACGGGGATTAAGGGAAAAAGTGAAAAAGGTGATGTGTTATGAGTGTTGATAGTTGAGTGGGAGAGAGAAAGTGGGGTAGAGAATAGTTAGTGGGTTAGTGGATGTGAGTGTGCAAGTGGGTTAAAACTTGCCATTTTTAGATTTTGCAATTTTAGTTGGGACACCTTCTTTGGCAACTCTTGCAATTTGAAATGAGACGGAGGGAATATACACTCTTCAAAAAAATTAAAATAAAATAAAAGCATACTCCAATATGACCCGAGTGAAGAGGTTATTTACCCTTCAACCTAAACAGTCTATTAACACCACCCAAAGCTAGAGCTAGAGCTAGAGCTTGAAGAAAACAGAATTGATTAGAGATCGAGAAACAGAAATGGGAGGAGGAGACGGACATGGCGTTACATACAAAGGCGTCACCGTTCATCAGCCAAAGCGATGGCACACTGTCACCGGCAAGGGCTTGTGCGCCGTCATGTGGTAACATTCTCATCTATTCTTCTTCTTCATTCTCCTTTAATCGGTTTGCAGCTTTGGGTTTGTTAATGTTTTCTTAATTTACTTGCATTTTTGATCCATTTGTATTCATCTGTTTTAATTTCGATTTGTGAATCGAAACCGTACTTCTTCTTTTTTTCGCGTTTCCCTTCATTTTAGGGTTGACATTGGGGCATAATTTAAGATGTTTTTAAGATTTTCATTTTCTTGAGGGTTTTTAAAATGTTGTTAATTCTTCAGTGTCTTTAGTGATTGTTTCTGATGTTGGTTTCTACATTTGCATATCTACGTTAATAATTGTATGTGCTATTGAATGAGGTGAAATGTGCATATCAAGTTAATTTGCTGAAGATGGCAATTATAAATTTCTTTCTTTTTTGTTAGCTGAAGCAGAAGAAAACCAACCAGCCGTAGATAATTTGGGAGTGTGTCCTATGAGTTAGAGTTAGAGTATGTACATTGGTCTGTGTTTTCTCTTCTCTGGTTCTCCTGATCATCGATTTTGGGTTTTGGATACCAGTTACATAACTGTGGGCCTGTGGCCAAGTCTTTACATGCACTTGACTTGCGTTCATTCTGAAGCCATTAGCGCAGTTCATCATGCACAATAGGTAGTAGTCTGCGATTTTGAGGAAGACTTTCACTTAATGGGTGTTATTTGTAGAAATCGTACAATATTCATGAATATTTAATCTGTCACTGCCTTGTTGTGTTGGTCGTGGAGTTTTTAGTTTAACACTTGGGAAACTGTTATATATGATCGGGGGTTAGTACGGATATGTATGCATTTGGCGTAAGGAGTTCTAAACTTTCTTGTTGCAAATTGCGTGATGATGCTTACAGATGGAGCCAAATACTATGATCTTTCCTGATGGCACTCTCTATCGTTTCTGGGCATCTGGATGGTTTTTCTTCGTAGTCATTCTTTCTTTTGCTCCATCAATATAGTTCCTTTTTTCCATTCATAAATATATTACAGTTCTAGTAGCAGTTTATTGTAATGACTAAAGGCAATACAATGTTTCTAGCTTGGAGGGAAGAAATTGTTTTGGCTACCTTGTGTACTGACTAAACAAAAATACTAAGGGCAACTGGATTTACAGATGAAATGGTCGAATTTGAACCACAATTGGACTAAGAAATTGCTGAGTCATGCTAGGTCACTTGGATTCGGCTACGAAGATTTGACATGGTACGGATATGATTGTCAGATCCTCCAATATAATAAGAATTTACACCAAATGTAGTATAAAGTAGCGACACCCATACTACGCCCATGTCGTGTGGATACGGTTACTTGGGCAAAAGTGAAGGGTCCGTGTTAAGTCATGCTGACTCAATAAGCATTAAATAGCCTCCATCTACTTGAAGGCAACTCTAATGTGGAAGGAAAACAAATATATCAAGTGGTGGTTTTCTTTGTGTAGGTAGAGATGATCTTGGTCGATGTTTATGGCAAGTAAATGTTTTAGTTATAATTCAATTAGTAGGACCAAATGACCTTGCAATGCTAGAATGGGTGTCGAAATTATTAGCATAAAATGCTTGGATTGTCTAGTTCTTGTTTGTATGTTGAAGCAACATTTGTTGTCATGTTTATATGATGTGCTTTCGATTGGGTGTTCATGTTTTTTTTTGGTAAGCAACTACTTCCTGAATTGCACTCGTTCCTTGCTCCAGTTCTGTATTTTGTGGGCCTTTTCTTTTATACTGTCTATCGAGGGGAGATAAAATGGATTGAGCAAACACCTGCCTAGCAAAGATCAGGGAGTCATCATTGCCCTGATGGCATGATTGTGTCTTTTTCATGTTAATCGCTGCTAATTTGCACGTATTTTTTGGTCTACATCTCAACCGCACAATGCAGACCGCATATTCACTTTGCTGTAAATGATAATTTTCAGGTTTTGGATTCTGTACAGAGCCAAGCAAGATGGTCCTGTAGTAATGGTGAGATCTTGGTTTCTTTTTTCTTTTTATTTCTTCTTCTCTGTTTAATAAATGTACTTCCTCCGACTCAATCAAAGAGGTACGCATCCCTTTTCAATTTGTTGTAGCGAAACAGGTATGTTTTGGTCTTGGGAAGCTTGTTTTGAATATAATGTCTTTAACACCCTTTGAATATGTTGTCGAGAACATTATGTCATATCAATTAGATAAACTTTGAAATTGTTGCTACACTGAAAAACAGTATTTTTGAATGTTATTGGTTATTCAACTTTTTTCTTAATTTCTGGTGTAAGTCAAAAGTGTACCCTTTAATTGGGATGGAGAGAGTGGTTCTTATGCTTCATTCTAATAATTATTTGCTAATTTTGTTGGTATATCAACTAGGGTTGGAGGCATCCTTGGGAAGGCCATGGGGATCACGGACATGGACCTGAGCATTAGGTAAATTCTGTGATATGCATTGAAAATGTAATGTGATGGGAGGATTTTTATTTTTTATTTTTTTGTGGGTGGGGGGGGGGGGTTGTTGAGGGATGTGAACGCCCCTCCCCTCAATCCCAATCTTTGGGACCCATAATGGACCTAATGAATTACTTGGTAATTTTGTGCCAAAAGAAAGATTGTAGAATTTGTGGTGCTGCTTTGAATTTCGGTTTTCCTTTTATTGATTCAATGTAAGATTAGTTTCTGATTCCAAGTTATTCCTTCTAGGGATAGGGATATGGCATTATTGGGTAACCATGTTCATCCATCGCTCATGCAAACCACACTCGCCACACCCTTTTCCGTTCTTCTTGTAGATTTAATGCATATTCTTGCACAGTTGACAGTCAATAGATTAAAGGATTTGCTCGAATGTGCTAGTCATTATCTCCAATTATTGTGACACCACCCATTCTATCATTGGCTATCCTTTAGTGGCACCTGTCAATCTGTGTGAAAATACCTGACCACTAGCTAAGGCAGGTGTTCTGAGGGATATGAAACAGAATTTGATGGTCTGCATCTTTTTAAGGCATCTACTTTATACTTCAATCGATACAAGCCTGTCATAATGTGTCTAGCATATGCAGTTTAAGGTTGTTCTGATGAAACTGAGATTTGCCTTCATGTATTGCTTGGACATGCATAGAACCCCCCCCCCCCCCTCCTCTCCTCTCTGTGTGTGTTTATGTGCTCGCGCGTGTGGAGAGAGAAAAACTACTCCCTCATTCTCAAAATGAATGTCCAATTTTTTTTCAGTGCTCTTGATCAAGAGTAAATTTGAACAAAATCCGGCCATTCATTTTGAGACGGAGGGAGTATTATGTAGTATCTGATATTTTTCCTTTTTATTTTTGTCTTAAGTGCTTGAATTGCTTTCTTACTTATTATACTCCCCCTGTCCCAAAATGATCTTCCTATTTGCCATTTTTCATTGTCCCAAAAAGTTATTCACATTTCTACAAATTAGGCTTAAAAGTGCATGAACAAAACATGACTAGTGAAGCAAGTGTTTATATCCTTAAAAAGTTTGAATAGTTAGATGGGAAGATCATCTTGGGACGGAGGGAGTACTTATTATTATGAACGACTGTCAGAAGTTGTAAAGATAATTAAACAATGGACCTAATGAGCTAAAACTCTCCTTTTATTTTCTCAGGTCTCATTGAGGAACTGAAAGAGAAAGCATAAAGTACTCTGCTGGTTTGTTCTGCATCTACTATTGAAGACAGTGCTAAATTTCTTGTTCAATAAAAAAAAATGATGTTTATGAAAAAGATTATCATAAATATGGTATTGTTGCCAAATGCTTGGACTTGAATCATTATTTTGTTCATTCTTCACGGATGGGCATCAACCTGTTCGTTCTTAAACAAGCTTTTATATGGTGTTTATCCTTTTGTGTGTAATGTAAGGAAGTTGGTTTTGAATTTCATCGACATTTGGTCAAAGTTCAACTAAATTTGATTTAAAGTATCAAAATGAGGCTCGTTATCGATCATATTTCCAATGGATTAAGCGTTGGGGAGCCTGTGGCGAAGCCACACTCGACTCGTGTAACGACATAGAATCCTTGTTATGGCTGGAACTCGACACTCGAAGCACTTAGTTGAGAGTGCCAATGATGGTTTTTCAACAATGGACTGATCAAACTAGTAAGGCGAAATATATCGATGTGTGTGTGTGTATATATTCTGGCCATTGTAGTTCGGTTTGAATTTTTACGTGGTTCAGTGCGGTTTGAAATTTTCCGAAACCGATGATTAGTGGTTCGGTCTTCGGTCTCTAAAAATTTACTGGTGCAAACAACTCTCTTTGTGAAATAGTACTAATCAATTCGTCCCAAAATACTTGTAGTTCTAGCACTTTGCACACATATTCAGAAAAACAATTAATACATAGCAAATAGACTAATTTACCCAGTGGCGAGGCTAGGGCAAAGGGAAGGGGACCCCCTTGAATTTTGAAATGTGTCAATTTTAATACTTTCAAAATTTTAAAAAATGACATTTACTATAAAAAAAATGATGAATTTATTCATTTTGACCCCCTTAAATTTGAGAAAAAATTGTATTATTCGACCCCCTTGTGTACTAAATTTGTAAACCTCAACAATAATACTTATCCCCAAGCAACCTTGACCCCATTTTCGGAAAATTGTGGCTTCGCCACTAATGAATATTTCAAGTATCAAGACAATTAAATGATTTTACAGTGACAACTACCTATCATACATAAGGGTTGTCTAGGAAAAATGTGTAAATGTTTTATGAAAAAGTGTAAAACTACAAATATTTTGAAACAAAAAATTGATCTTATTAGAAGTGTATGTATTTTGGGACGGAAGGAGTATTAGGAGCGAGTAATTGGTTTTTTAGGGTGTGAATAGCAACACTGGAGTATTGGTTAACCGTGAAAACTTGAATCGCCAGTGATTAAACCCTTTGAACCTTCCGCCATTTCTTTCCGGCGGAGCTCACGGCGGCGGAAAAATGGCGTTTCTCTCCAGAGCTCGAACAGTCGTCAGCAAGCTTCTCCACCACCACCACAACTCTCCATCAATATCAACCCGCCTCTTCAGCACCTCCTCTTCTTCTTCCAAATCATACGATTCAATGATGAACAACAACCCAATGTTCTCCCTCGACATCAGCTCCCAAATCGGCAGTTGTATGCCCATATCCATGATGCGTATCGGCACAATCATCCACAACATCGAGATGAATCCCGGTCAAGGCGGAAAACTAGTCCGCGCCGCCGGCACTTCCGCCAAGATCTTGAAGGAGCCCTCCGCTTCCAGTCACACTCTCATCCGCCTTCCTTCCGGTGTCGAGAAATTGATCGATTCCAAGTGTAGGGCTACTATTGGAGTCGTTTCCAACCCTGAACGTGCTACGAAGAAGCTCCGGAAGGCCGGACATAGTCGGTGGTTAGGGATCAGGCCTACCGTCAGAGGTGTGGCTATGAATCCGGTGGATCATCCTCATGGTGGAGGAGAGGGGAGGAGTAAGAGTAGTGGAAGTAGAGGCAAGTGTTCCCGGACTCCTTGGGGTAAACCTACAAAGAGTGGCTACAAAACTGGACCCCTCAAGCGTAGAAAGTAGTGGACAACTTAACATTCTGGTTTTTGATTTATTTCATGAATTGTGTTCGTTGTTATGCTTTAACAAAAACAATTTATCTCTTTTCGATGTGTCATCGGGATTTCACTATGATAATCAAGATGTTTTAGTTTTTCGTAGTATATGTTTGATGTTTTTCCCCCATTTCTGTGAGAAGCTTGAATGGTTTCTGAATTCTGTTTGAATGAATTTTGGTGATTCAAAGTGTAGTTGTTTAATTGCACTTTACTGTCGAGTGATATGGATTATGATAAGATACATATTTTCAGTTATTTTGTCTTTTCATTTGTTTTTGTTACTGTCTATTTCCTATTGGATGTAATAATGTAAATGTATTGTTCTTAGGATAAGGAGAATGATGAAGTTTGCCAGCATCTTTGTCAGTTCAGCTTTGCGCAGAGGGGTATGTATCTTTGCTATCTTATCTACTTTGATGTTTCGTATGTAAAAAGTACAGCATTAGATGGTCTCAATAATTGGTGACCCTTATATTATTTTCTACTATGACTAGAAACACATGATCATACCTTCCCCTGTTTGTGTAAAATTGCTCTCATGTCTATTTCTTGAATTCACTTATATCTACTGATTTCCAAATCTCTCAAAATTTAAGGGTTGTTACACAGTGTGTTATACATAACTAACTAATGGGTTATATGCTTGGTTTTTGACATCATTGTGGAATATGGTGATGGACTAATGCTTGAGGTTCTAGGGTTATTGACTTTTTTGTGCTAAACACATGCATAGCAACTTCTTTTGGGTAAAGGGTAGGCCTGAGAGATAGCCTCTATTGAATGTGTAAGAAACGCCTGAGATTTGCTATCCATCTAAAGCATTGTTATCTTGGGCGTCCATTCATGCAAACATTATGACCTTGAACATCTGGATTTTCACGATGAGCGACTGTCTATTGGGTTTTGACGTATTTTCTGTTCGGCTTCAATTGTTTTATGTTCTTTTTAGTAGCTTTTTTGTTGATTTATTAATCCAAAGTTCGAGAAGAGGTTAGAGGTTATCTTTCTTGTAAAGTTATACTTGAGTAGATGAATTGGTAGTGGTACTGGGTATTGCTTTGATCTCAGCATACTGCTTTCTTAGCAACATGTGTATGTGTTTACTGCTCGTTGTCTATCAGAAGCCCTATTTTGTGGTGCGAATGGAAGAGAAAATGAGACATAACCAAATCTTAGCTAAAGAGGATATTATTTTTTTATCTTTGGTACACAACTGAAAATCAAACTGAAACACAAAAACAGTCACAAAACATACCATAACTAATATCTGGGGGGTGGTTACAACCAACCAGTCAGCTGTCATGAGGGCCATGAGTTCCTCATTTGGTGCTTCCGTGAATACAAGAAGAAGATCTTGTCGGCCCCACAATTGGCAAGATAGTAGGAACATAAATTCAAATCCCCATCTCCGCGAATATGTTGAAAGGAGCAAGTCTGCCATAATAGCTTCTCAACCAAGCACCTCCGTCCAATCTAATGACGCTTCCGTATCCTTATCATCTGCCTCCATGTTTGATGCTGCCATCTGTGTTGAGTTTTATTTTACCTGCAGGAGGACAAAACCAGTTAACATATCTGACTTCTGTAATTTTAGTTGGGTAAATCATGAACAAGGCAAAGTAAACTTCCCTTGCAAACTGTGTTATGCTTACAACACTCCGCCCCACTTTCTATATTTTATAGTAAAAAGATTCCTGTCTTAATTTTTGAACCCATAAAGTTTTTGACTCTTAATGAGTCGGAGGGAGCATATATTAGGGTTGACATTGGGGCATAATTTAATACGTTTTACAAATTTTATTTTCCTAGAGAGTTTTAAGATTTTGTTAAGTTTTCAGTGTCTTGAATGATTGTTTCTGACATTGGTTGCTACATTTGCATCTGTGTTAAGTTTACGAATTTGAGTTTAGAGTATATATGTTGTCTGCTTTAGTAGCTCTGTCAACTTGTTGTCCCAGTATGTTATTATATGATGGTGCTAGACTTTGAAGAGAGGGGTTTTTCTTTTCTGATGCCTTTCTAGGATTAGTTTGTCTCCTATATTAGAAGGGAAATGGCGCCCGGGTGGGGGTGGAGGTGGAGGGAGAAAGGGAGGGGTCAATGTTTTTTTCCTCTTGTTCTCCTGATCTTCGGTTTTGGGTGACAGCATCATAACTGTGGCCAACTCTTTTTTCATGTCATTCGTTTGCGTCCATTTTGAAACCATTAGCGGTGTTGCGCTTAATACACCCCCCCATTTCAATATATTTTTTGTCTTAGCTAAGTTTACAATTTTCAAGAAACAAAAAGCTAAGTCCACATAGACCAAGGCAGCAATTAATATTCTTTACAAGAATTGGGTAACATTAAAGATGTTGTATTATTAAAGAAGCATTTAGATATCCGGCCAAGAACTTTAAAAGTTTTTTTTTTTTTTTTTTTTTTTTTCTGTGAAGAAGCATGGATGAGAGTATGCGCAGAAAAAGATAAAAGGGGCAGTTTTGGTCCTTTGACCAAGAGGGAGTAAGAACGTCAAATATTTTGAAAAAATAATGGAATCCTAAAACGACTAACAATAAGAAACATAGGGAGTAGGTTGTAGGCTGCAATTTTGACTAGGCATTTCACGTAATGGGTGTTAGTTGTAGGAAGTTGTATAATGTTCATGAATATTTATTCCGTTACTGCCTTCTTGTGGTGGTTGTTGAGTGCTTAGTTTAACACTTGGGAAACAGTTATAGATGATCGGGGACCGGGTTAGTAAGGATATGTATGTTTTTTTGGCGCAAGGAGTTAACTTTCTTGTTGCAAATTGTGCCATGGTGCTTACAGATGGAGTTCTTTCTTGATGGCACTCTCTGTCGGTTCTGGGCATCTGTATGTTTTTCCTTCTATTTGTTCTTTCTTTCGCTCTATCATTATAGTTCCTTTTTCCATTCATAAATATATTACAGTTCTATTGTAATGGCTAAAAGCAATATAATGTTTATAGCTTGGAGGGAAGAAACTGTTTTGGCTACCTTGTGTACTGACTAAACAAAAATACTTAGGGCAACTGGATTCACCATCAAATGATCGATTTTTGGCCACAATTGGACTAAGAAATTGTTGAATCACGCTAGGTTACTTGGACTCGCTACAAAGATCGGAAATGGTATGGGTATGATTGTCAGTTCCTCCAAAATAATAATATTGTACACCAAATGTAGTGTAAAATAGTGATACCCACCCACGCCCATGTCGTGTGGACACGGTTACTTTGGAAAAAGGGTAGGGTCCTTGTTCAGTTGTACTGACTCAATAAGCTTACTAGCCTACATGCAGTTGAAGGCAACTCTAATGTAGAAGGAAAAGAGAACATATCAAGTGGTGGTTTTCTTCTTGTAAGTAAAGATGATCTAGGTCAATATTTATGGTGAGGAAACGCGTTAGTAGGTAAATGGCCCTGCAATGTTAGAATTGTTGTTATAAGTGGCATAAACTGCTTGGATTGGCTAATTCTTGTTTGTCATTGAAGTAGAGCATTTGTTGCCATGTTTCCTATGCTGTGCTTTATCCATATTTTTTTTGTAAGCTACTGATTCCTGAGATGCGCTCATTCCTCTGTAGTTCAGTAGTTTTGTGAGCGGTTCTTTTTTCATACTATCTAGCGAGGGGAGATAAATGGAGTTTAAAATGAGCAACGACCTGCTTAGCAAGACTGTTGTACAAAGTTCAGGAAGTCATCAGTGCCCTGATGGCCTAATTGCATCTAATTCATTTATAATCACTGCTAGGTTTGCACATATGTTTTGGTCTGCATCTCAACCACACAATGCAGACTGTATAGTCACTTGTTTGTAAATGATAATTTCAGGTTTTCGATTCTGTACAGAGCTAAGCAAGATGGCCCTGTACTAATGTTGAGATTTGTTTTTTTTTCCTTTCATCTCTGCTTGATGCATCTACTCCCTCCGACTCAATCCCGAGGTTCACATCCCTTTT
This sequence comes from Campanula takesimana, assembly GCA_026119855.1. Taxonomy (NCBI): domain Eukaryota; kingdom Viridiplantae; phylum Streptophyta; class Magnoliopsida; order Asterales; family Campanulaceae; genus Campanula; species Campanula takesimana. The sequence goes on from JAOWBW010000556.1 coordinate 268,720, forward strand.
TAATTTGTCATAAAGAAACATGTACATTTTGTCTTTGGGAAGCTAGTTTTGAATATAGTGTCTTTAGCGCCCTTTGAATATGTGGTTGAGAACAATAAATGTCATATCAATTAGACAAACTTGAAACTGTCTCTGCATGGAAAGAGGGTATTTTAGAATGTTAGTGGTTATTCAACTTTTTTTTTTTCTAAATTTCTAGAATAAGTCAAAGTGTACCTTATTAACTGGGACATTGAGATTAGTTCTTTTGCTTCCTTCTGATAATTGTTGCTAATTTTGTTGGTATATCAATTAGGGTTGGAGGCATCCTTGGGAAGGCCATGGAGGTCATGGACATGGACCTGAGCATTAGGTAAATTCTGTGATACGCTGTGAAGTACTCCCTCCGTCCCAGAGTATATGTCCACCTTTCCTTTTTTGTCCGTCTCAGAGTATATGTCCACTTCCAAAAATGGCAAAGAATCTTTACTATTCCTCCCACTCATTCTCTCTCCTACTTTACTTTTATACTTACAACACCAATCAACTTACTATTCCCTCCCACTCATTCTCTCTCCTATTTCCTTTTATACTCACAACACTTACATCACTTCCACCATTTCTTAATCTCCGTGTAAATGGGAGGGTGGACATATACTCTGGCACTGGGCTGACCCCGGCAATTTCCTTTTTAATGTAACTTGAACTAAAGAGACTCAAGTAGGAGAAGAGAAACTTAATTAGGGTGAGAGGGATTATCCCTTCTGATTCCAACTTATTCCTTCTAGGGATATAGCATTACTCCCTCCGTCCCAAAATGATCTTCCCACTCTTTTTGCTGTTACTACGAATGAACTTTGAGCAATAATAATAGGTTGATATAATTATACCAATGAAAATCTAAAACTTGTAATTGATACACCATCATTCATCAACAATACTATCAATAACAAGTTTTAGATTTTCATTGGCATAATTAAATCAACCTCAAGTTATTGCTCAAAGTTCATTCGCACTAACGACAAAGAAAGCGGGAAGATCATTTTGGGACGGAGGGAGTATTAAGGTAACCATGTTCATGCATCGCTCTTGCAAACCCCACCCACCGCACCTTTATCCATTCTTTTCATAGATATAATGGATATTCTCAAGAGCTAAAACTTTTTCTTTTTTTTCTCAGGTCCCATTGAGGAGCTGAAAGAGAAAGCATAAAGCAATCTGTTGGTTGGTTCTTCTGCATCTACTCTTGGAGATAGTGTTACATTTCCTGTTCAATACAAAACTGATGATTATGAAAAAGATTAATAAGGTATGTGTTGCCAAATGCTTGGACTTGAATCTTTATTTTGTTCCTTCTTCACGGATGGGGGCTTGAACCCGCTCTTAAACAAGCTTTTATATACTGTTTATCCTTTTGTGTGTAATGTAAGGAAGTAGGTTTTGAACCCCGTGTCAGAGGCAGAAATATCATTAAATTTTCATAAAATAATTTGGTCAAAGTTCAATTAAACTTGATTTAAGAAATCGAAATGGGACTCATTCCCCCCCCCCCCCCGATGGATGAAGTAAAAAAATGAAATCATTGAATTTTCTCGTTATACAAGGTACACCCTCTGTCCCAAACAAAAATAAACGGCTCTTATCTTTTACAGTCTGCTGCTGTTTGTGAATCTATTGATATACTCTTTTTTTTTTTTGGGAAAGTTGGTCTTTTTTTTTTTTTTTTTTTTTACAAATGAATATTGAGCAATAATTTAATCTACTTTTAATTATGTTATTTATGAAAAATTAAAACTTGTTATTAATACACCATTATAAATACTACTCTCTCCATCTTAGAGTATATATCCACCTTCCCATTTGCACGGAGATTAAGAATGGTGGAAGTGATGTATGTATGAAAAGTGAGGTGGGAGAGAGAGAGAGAGAGAGAGAAAGTGGGGTAAAGCATAGCAAGTTGATTGGTGTTGTGAGTGTAAAAGTAAAGTAGAAGAGAGAATGAGTGTGAGGAATAGTAAAGATTCTTTGCCATTTTTGGAAGTGGACATTTACTCTGGGACGGATTAAAAAGGAAATGTGAACATATACTTTGGGATATACTCTGGGACGGAGTATATTTGATGCCAGTTATGCTAGAGGCTAGAGGTCTTTGGCAAGCATTATAACTTAGCCAATTACCAGAAACCTTTCAGCAAGGACCGTTTCTTTTTCTATGTAAGAGACAAGATAACAAAACAAAGTAAAAACATTGAAAATAAAAGAAGCATAATTAATTGCCTAGAATTTTCAAATTCCTAATATTCTTTACATTGTCAATCACAACCAGCCTAAATTTCGATTATTTCAAAGACCCAAAAAAAAATATATATATATAAAAAATATCATCTTTATAATACCCTTTTCATTCATTTAAATTTCTCACACCATCAAAACACACACACACACACAATGACAAGAAAGAATGAACACATCTTTGTGGTACCATTCTCACTACAAGGACACATAAACCCAATGCTTCAGTTCTCCAATCGCTTAGCCTCTAAAGGCCTTAAGGTCACACTAGTCATCACCACCACCCACTCCGCCTCAATCAAAAGCAGGCCCCACGACTCGGTTAAAATCGAGCACATTTCAGATGGTTTAGACCAAGCCAATCCTCCTAAAACAATGGAAGCTTATTTCGAGCGTTTTGAAATCGAGTTTCCAAAGAACTTGTATAAACTCATTGAAAATATAAGCCACTCTGATTTCCCTATTACTACTATTGTTTATGACTCGATGATGCCTTGTGTTCTTGAAGTAGCCCATAGTCTTGGCCTCAAAGGGGGTTCATTTTTTACGCAATCTGCTGCAGTTTGTGCTATTTATAGGCATATGTATCAAGGTACATTGAAATTGCCTTTGGAGAAGACGACGATAACTTTGCCTTCGTTGCCTGAAATGGGTGTTGAGGATATGCCTTCTATAATCTCTGACATGGGTTCATACCCAACTGTATTGAAGCTAGCTTTCAATCAATCTTCTGACTTTGAGAAGGCAGATTGGCTCTTTTTCAATACTTTTGACATGCTAGAAAATGAAGTAATTCTACGCTTGTTGAATAATACTGCCTTTGTTTCAAAATGAATGTTTTTATTCTTGATCAGTTTCTTTTCTAGGTATTGAAGTGGATGGGGAGTCAATGGCCAATAAAGACCATTGGACCGGCGGTGCCATCAATTTACTTGGACAAACGATTGGAAGAGAACGAAGATTATGGCTTGAGTCTCTTTCAACCAGAAGGCGAATTATGCATAAAATGGCTAGACTCGAAAGAAACTCAATCGGTTGTTTATGTATCATTTGGGAGCTTAGCCAACCTTGGAGAAGCTCAAATGGAAGAACTAGCATTAAGGTTCCTGGAAAGCAACCATTACTTCTTATGGGTAGTTAGGAGCTCCGAAACAAGCAAGCTACCGAGTGAGTTCACGACTCGTGTGGGCCCAAAAGACAGGATTCTTGTTGTGAATTGGAGCCCTCAGTTGAAGGTTCTGTCCCACCGGGCAGTGGGATGTTTTATGACACATTGTGGGTGGAACTCGACACTTGAAGCATTGAGTTTGGGAGTGCCGATGATTGTTTTTCCACAATGGACCGATCAAACAACTAATGCGAAGTGCACGGTTGACTTATGGGGTGCCGGGGTTCGAGTCAAGGTTGATGAGAAGGGAGTTGTAAGAAGAGATGAGATTGATTTGTGTGTTAAAAGAGTGATGGAGGGAGAGAGTGGGAAAGAGATAAGAAAGAATGTTGAAAGGTGGAAGGATTTGGCTAAAGAGGCTGTTGATGAAGGTGGAAGCTCTGACAAGAACATTGAAGACTTCATCTCAGAGCTTGCCTGAAAATTTTTTTTTTTTTTTTTTTTTCTGACCCAAAATTGATATTCACTTTTTTCAACAATATATCTAAACACATGTTCTTCAAATCTGAAGGAAATAAAAAAACTTTCCCCAATCATATTTTCAGTCAATTATCATGGGAACTACTAATCCCCTGTCTATATATGTTTGGTCCTCATCTGTGAGCACTAATTTTTACAGCACAGTCACGCTTCCGTTTTCACTGACTGCTACGAACAAAATTGACAAACGGTAGACTTTTTTCATGTTAATGCCAACGCCTAAAATATATCGGCATCGACATTACATGCTATGAGTAATTCAAATTTGACCTGGAAACCATTCAAATGTGGCAAGAAGATGGATAAAGTTCTATTAGAATCATAATTCGGGTAAAACTGCAGATTTCTTCCTCTGTTCTTTATGTAATGATGATGGCTTAAGATGAATTAACATCTTCTTCCCTGCTTCCCAATTTCACAATGTCTTCAACAAGAATCTTCCCCTCTGTAACAATAATAATATAAGTAAACCATTAGGATCATCAAAGATTCAATTTTGGAAATAAATTTCGCAGGTGCGCCAATGAAAATGCAGAAAGGACAGAAACCAGCAGTAACCCAAGTCACGTCCCTACAATACACAGAAAAACAAGGTGCAAAAAGCCAATTGATGATTTTTCATGTACACGGCTATAATATAGAAGCAAATGACACCACCCTTGGTACATCTATTTATATGTGACATTGAAATAAAACCTAAAATGAATGTCCCAAAAAAAAATCAAATTTTCTCTTGATCAAAAGTAAATTTGGATTTACTTTTTTTTTTTTTTTTTTTGACTTTCATTTTGGGAGGGAGAGAGTACTATGCATGGGATCCATCTAAAAAAGGGCAACCTAGTGATACAAGAGCTTGCACTATGCGTGGGGTCAAGGAAAGAGTCACGCCAAAGATCCACTTAAAATGAGAAAATACAAATGATACTCGTATCATTCACCAAAGATATAAGCTAAGAAATCAGAGACTCCCAACACAAAAGGTTAACTAAGATTATTGATATGTTTAGCACATCAAGTTTCAAATTCAACATCTCCCAAATGCATCTAAGAAACATAAACAAAGAGTTAATATTAGAAGAACGATGCACATTCACAAAGCTAAGCACAAATCCGAGAACTAACCCTTATCTTTGGAAAGATTGCGGATGAGCTCTTGAACTCCTTCCTTGTCTAAAGTATCTTTCAAGTACATGGCGGCAGCAGCCACCTCCTCTGGAGTAACTTTCCCATCATAATCTCTGTAGAGATGTATCATTGTTTAAGATTTTAACCAATAACTCAATGTTAAGAAGTCATTAAAACTCAGGAAGTAAGGACAATGGCAGATGCCAAAAATCCAGTCACATCAAAGAACTGATCACACATAGGACTTGTTGTCTCGAACTTGTCATTTGTTTTTGCAATGAATTTCTTTTGACAAGCAAAACGCAGAGTTTTACTATATGAACGGGCTCAGAGTTCAAACCTCAAATGACTCCAACCATGGATTGCATCGTAAGAAAACCACTAAAAATCATTTTAATCTTGCGACAAACAGTACCAACCACGATTGTTGAACATAGACACTAAGAGAGGCTTCACGTGAATACAGACCCAAAACAAAATCTTCTTAAAAAATTATGTTTTTCATTCCCTACGCAGTTCTTAAATTTGTTGCCAGAATCCTTTTACAGTTTGTAAGTCTCAACCACACACTGATCAATTTCCAAGAAAAACAAAATTTCAAAAAGCAACGATTTCCATGAGTTGACATGAACTTCAATGGCCAGATAAGCATAGATGACCAAGAAGCTTTGCCATCAACCAATAAAATAGACCATTCAAATATGAAGCTTAGACTAACTTTTCCTGGAATGAAGATTGTTAGGTTCACACATTGGTGAAGTAATGTGCATGACAGTATACTGTATACGCTAAAACTAGTACACTGGAGTAGCTTCAGCTAGTGCTATGGTTGATGTTCTTCTATTCGCTATATTGAAATTTAAATCAAAAGATATTCATACAACTACGCTATGCTTCTACAGTAATGTTGAAGACTTTGAAAGCTGAGTATCCTCCACTAATTTGATCCACAAACACATACTCCCTCCGTGTTGTGAGAATGTTAAGTAAAGTAGGAGAGAGAAAGTCAGGTATAGAATAGTAAATGGATTGTTGTTGTGAGTGTGGCAAGTGGGTCCCATTGAATAAAGAGTATTATCAAGTTTCCATTTTGGGATAGTGACATTTGTTGTGGACGCCCCAAAGGGAAAGAAGTAACATTGTTATGGGACGAAGGGAGTATGCTACTTGAGGGAAAAAGTGATAAACAAAATAATTGAAGTTTGTAATCTAATTTGGTGTTCAGGAAAAGATATGTTCCCTGTTTCAAAAGGCTCTTACAAAATCCAATGAAGTGGGAAGTGAGGTTTTTTTGCTAGGTTTAGATCTCACATAGACCGATGATGGTGATTCAGTGGTGGTGAAGGATGAGCAAGAGGTGATGATGCAGACTTTGACATGATTAGGTAGGGCGGTTACACAGGTGCAAAAGTTTCAAATAGAAGTAGTGCAAGATGCTAGGATATCAAAGGTGGTATCTAACAGTGATGCAGCTCACCAACGGGTATCACCAGTCTCAATACGATAATTGTCTTGTTGAGGCATCTCAAGGCCTTAAAAGTTTATCGCCGCTACTTCAACATGGATCCTACTAGTCTATTACATACTCCCTCCGTCCCACCTCACTTGACACCCAAGAGGTGGGCACAATAACTAAGGAAAAATAATAAAATAAGGAAAATGTGTGGTAGAAAATGAAGAGAGAGAATGAGTGGGGTAAATAGTAGTGTTGGTTGAATAAATGAGTGGTGGAAAATGAAGATAAAGAATGAGTGGTGGGGTAGAGTGAATATAAAATTATAAAAAAGTAGGCTATTTTGGGAAGTGTCAAGTGAGCTGAGACAGACCAAAATGGAAATAAGTGTCAAGTGAGCTGGGACAGAGGGAGTATTTGTATTAACAAATTTAGCGATGACTAAACAGTTATTCACTTACTTGTCAAGCACACGCCAACGGTCACCAATCTTTGCATCCACATCATCAATTTCTTTTTCAAGGTTTTGGAGCATAGCATCAACCTGTAGTAGGAAAAACAACAAATAGAATCAGTTCTGAACTAGTGACATAGAGGCAAGGGAATTGAAGCAGTGATATAGGATCATCTTACTCTATCGATAAGTGCCGAAGAAACCTCATCCGCAACAGCTTTATCTGAGTCCTGCTCACTTTCCTCACGGGCAGCTTTATACGCCTTCATAGCTTCTTTTTCACCTTCTGCACCCTCCTTTTCCACCATGGTGTTGTAAAGTTCTATCTGGAAGCATAAAGAAGTATACAGGGCAGATTAGGAAAGAGCTATAAACTTGGAGGGAAATGATCAGTCAACTGTAGTTAGTGCAAATTAGAACCTCGACAATGTACTCGTATTGATGAGAAACAGATATAGAGAAATGAAGTAGGGGGAGAAAATAAGAAGTCCAACTCAAACAGCTGTTCTCTTTCTGCAATCAGAATATCATTAGACCCTTGCGTAACCGAGTCCAAAGAGACTTCGACTTAGCAGCCAAAACAGGCCACACTTTCAACGAATTGGTGATTAATGAGTGGGACGAAATTTTTATAAGCCATACTCCAACATTCTATGAGGCACAATTTGAAGGTGTCAGGTTCCTATTGGACTGTTAGCAATCATAAGCAAGAATAAAGAATAAACGTAGAAAAAAAAAAAAGAAAAAAAAAAAAAATGAGTCTTTGTCGATCCGCAAAACTAGAACAGTGTTGCAAGTTTTGACAACCCCTATGCGAAGGACACTGCTTCAGCAGTTGAACATGTGCATTGTTTTGCCACACCCAATCTGCTGGTAATTGGTAAATTGATTAAAGGTAGTATGGTTTAATGGTAAAGTCATTTGCTTACTTCTACGAGTACTAATGACTGATGAAAGGAAACCAAAAAGGATTAAAATATGGAAATAATTATCCCATAAGATGTAAAAAGATGTAAAAAGATGGAAGCGACTACTTGAAAAAAGTGCAAGCAAATAAAGGATTGGAATGCCAATGATAGAGATATACCTCCTTATTGACAAGCCTCAGAAACTCTTCACGCTCCCTGCTCACAGACTGCACAAGGTAGAAATAAAAGAATATTAAAATTTCAGTTTTGAATGTCACAAGACACCAGGAGATAATTTCTGGCAGCAACTGAACAGCTATAATCTTTCTCAATCCTTACAGATGCAGAAGCCAAAACAGCCAACGCTTCACTGAGTTTACACAGATGCTCTTGTTTATCCTGGGCTATTGATCTCGCTTGTTCTTGCGCTTCCCTAGCTATTGGAATAGTAATCTCTTTCAAAGCAACATCCTCCTGATTAATTGCAGGTTCCTTCATTTTCGCGTGTTCCTCCTCCTCTTTCTCTTCCTCCTCCTGTGATTCATAATAAATTTGCAGAACTAGCAAATTAGAGTAGTGCTTAAAAAATTGAGGCAAGGAGAAATTGAAACTCAAATGTCAAATCCATGAGAATATTGTTTTAACTGTTGGAAAAGACATGGAAAATATTGTTCATGGGGTGGGGGGGGGGGTCTCGTCTCTTGGAAAAAAAATCCATAATCATTTGTCATTGCAGACAGTTCGAGAAAGAGGACGGAGAAAACCTTCAGACAGTAGAAGGGTAATGAAGGGACGGGTGCAAATTCTGAAATGCTGAATGTAAATGTCTAAAAATAATAACCTTAATGAGTTCCTCCTGCATTTCCAGGAACTCCAACTTCCTTCTCCTCTCAGAAACAGAATCTTCAGATGGCAAGGCTGTTACACTAACGGTATCCACAACCTCATCTGGTAGTGAAGACAATGTAGCTCGAACAACTTCCTCAGGCTTCAACTTTCCTGAAACTGTGAAGGCTCTGCAAACATCATAACACCATAAGCGAGTAAAAATTGGCCCCAGATAACTGGCGATGTTTAAATTGTAAGTGTGCAAGTAGGGAGAGAGAGAGAGAGAGAGAGGAGGGCGTAAGTGCTCTTGAAATTTACCTGGAAAGAATCAATAATGAGGATGGTACAGAATGATTAAGAGATAGATCTAGCCAATCACGAAGCTGCAAAGGAGCTTACTTAGATTAGAAGAATAAACAAATAACTGCACTGTATCATACTAGCTAGGAGATGCAATATGTATGCACAGTGATTACAGTTCCATTGTAATTAAAGTTTTGAAAGTAACAAATAATATATACCCAATAGCATAACTTTAACACCAAAAACAAGGAAACCCATATGAAAAATAACAAACAATCTAAACTATCACAAAAAAATTAAGATGGAATAGCAGAATGAGAATAGTCAATCCACACAAATTAATCATCTAAAACCCTAGGTCAAATTACAAAAGAGGTGGGGTAGACAATCTGTAGTTCTCAAAGTTCTAAGTTGAATTAACAAATAAGAAGCATATATTTTTGTCAAGTAAGCGATAGAAAAACTTGAGCCAAAAAAAAAGCTTGAGGGTTTTTGAGATACATCTGTTATTTAGGCACATACCCATGCGAACATCCATAACTAAAGTCAAGGCAACATGGGTGAAATCAACGAGGATCAAGTATGACACTGGAACCCACTAAGTATACCTAACTCCATGAAGCGTGTTAATAAACTCAAAATCTACGTCAACCATAAGATAACTAATTATTATAGAAAAACCTGCTGACGCATTTCTTCCACTGATAGTAAACCAAGCATGCCGCGCTCCCTGCAATCTTCACGAAGTTCTTCTTCAGAAAGAGCCTCCACACCACCCTCCGCTTGAATCATTTTATCATCATTCTTTATCCTATAAAACAATCAGCAGCTATATGGTAAGGATACAATTTTGTAGCAAAAGGATTCAATAATCATATCTCATTTTTTGCCATGTTATCCTATCTGCTTAGCACAATGCCCCACCACAACTTAACCCCCACAAAAAAAAAATCCATTATATTATGATTAAACTATTTGCCAATTCTAAGATCATCGAGTTAATATTTTTCTTAAATCTACAACTCAAACTATTTTTTGGTACATCCGCCGTTAACCTAACGGGGGATCCCATTATTTAATATGTGACTCCCACGTGATATTTCTTAAGGGGTAAAATTGGAAATTCAGGTGGTGGAACCCGAGTTTAGTTACTTCCTTTGAATATAAGGACAAAAAAGAAACCTACAACTAAATAAGTAACACCAAGGCAAATAGAAGGAGAAACTCATGAACCAAAACCACTACTATTACTTAGTACCAACATAAAATTATCTTAACTTGTAAAAACCTTATTGTGAATACTACATGCCACAATAACCTCGAGCGTCCAAGTTCCAAAATAACGAACTCTACGCGTCTTAATTCTAACTCCGAATTTTCTTGCATGCTTGTGTCTCCTGAAGGTAAGAATGTTCATGTGCTTTAAAAAGATTAGAGAGAAAGGAGATTGTTAATATATAGACTTCAATTTCCAAAATGAGCTTGTGGTGAGAATGTAATAGTAGGAATTCTGATACATTGGAACTTCCGGTCCATAATTTTAAGAGCTTCAATAATAAGCTGATGGAAGATCAGCGGAGCTTCAGCTAGTATATTTGAGGGTTGTTATGTCCCTCTTAACATAGATTATGAATGGTACAAGGAATTACACATGTTGATGTACCAAGTGGCATGCCCCTACTTTGATAGGTTTGATGGATAATCCAGCTCAGCTATTACATGTGGTTTGGAGCTTGCAGAAAAAGTATTGCCTGAGAATGACAATCACTAATACATCCAACTGTCGGGGAAAACAAACTAACCTAATTTCACTGCAGTGCACATTATTCAATTATACACTTCAACTAGTCCCGTCTATATAACAACAAGGCTTTTACCTCGGACAAAGCCCAAACATATAACCTGAGTAACGAGGAACACTATTTAACGACCTTGTACCAAAACAAATCAAGGTCTTTCAACAAAAGACATCCCTGATTCCTTGGATATTCAGATACCAACAGGGAGTTTAGCAAATACACCTGATATAGATTCCAAAATAGTTGACCAACAGCTGCACCAACTTACTGGATCCAAGCCTAATTTTAACTACTTACTTGTGCAGGTTGCCAATGTTCTCTTTGATGAAGCCGTATGGCTGAGTGATCAAACAAACAATCACCCACTAATGTTTGTAAGACTCCAACTCTTTTGGTAAAAACCCATAGGTGATAGGTCAGAACCAAACTATAAGAAGAATATATATATATATATATATATATATATATATAGCCACCTAATAAACCAGGGATTAAAAAACATATCACTTGTTAAACAAACAATAAAATAATGCCGGACATAATAAACCACCTCGTACTGAGAAGCATTTAAAAAAGCAGCTTGATAACTCAATAGCTCAAGTGGGAGTCGAAGGAACTCGAGATTAATAAACTTTAAACTTCTATTAAAACTTGAACAATGCTGTGATTTTCAATAATTAATAATTATAAGATAACACAAAACTCAATCGGTTTAGGCATATCGTACCATTGCAATCTCTTGCGAAGCATGAAACGCAAATAGGCATCTGTTCCGTAAGGCTGGATGCCCATATACTTGCACATATTCACTAATCGAGGCCTGATATAAACAATAGATTCCCAAAACAGTTGAAGATGTCACATTGTCAATCACCAAGCAATAAGAGCAGTACTGATGTCAAAATAAAAATATATCGTTAAAATACAAAGGCTACGATAAAAACCAACCTGCTGATGTTATCTAGTGTAAGTTCATCATTAAACAACTTAGCAAAGCCCAAAATGTCCTCATTGGCAACGACGCCACCTGTTCTGACCTGCATCACCATATAAAGCATATTATAAGGAATGAAATTAGTATAACAGGTTGCCCAAAAAACCGCACACTTGCCTTGCCCAAAAATTCATCAAGGTCTTCTGCTGTTTTCTTAACTTCTCCACTGCGTGTGTTCTGGACTTCTTTTGCCATTTCTTTTGCAGTCTCCTGAAGAAATTTTGCATATTCTATTCTAGCATTTAGCTTCCTTTTCATTGCTTCCTGCAGAATGTGTTTGTTTAACGTTATTAACATGAGTGTAAATGAAGTAGAAGAAATTGATATACTCTGTCCCAAAATGAATGTCCAAAAAATGTTCAAATATACTCTTGATCAAGAGCAATTTTGAAAGGAAAAAATAGATATTGGACATTCATTTTGGGACAAGGTAGTATATAACAATAACAAATTAAAATTAGTTATAGAAAGAGAGAGACTTCCTACATAATCACACCCTAAAATATACAAGTCTCCATGCTTTCATTAGACTACGACATGAAAGGTTCATATATGGAGAAGAAGGCCCACAAGCTAACATGAAATCACATTGACATATAAGCAAGCTAATCAGGAATTAAAGAGTGCTTACTTCATCCATAGTGGCCTATTATGCTAGGCTATGCTGTGGACAACATGCACAATTTTAAGCATATGAAAGAAAAGATTAATTTATCATTATGATAATGCATCATGTGATGCGTCAAACATCCTTAATTCCCTAATGCTCTCTGCTCCTCCTTCCACTATTATAAAAAGTCTAATGCAGCAAAAGGTTTTCCACCCAAACTTGTTAAGGACATGTACTTTAGCTTCAATATAAACTCGGTGCAACAAATAAATGCTATCTGAGCCCATACCTGTTCTTTCATCTTGTCTTGGAAGGTTGATGGAAGCATGTTGGGAAACAATTTAAGGAAAACTGGCAGTAAGAACTCCATAAAGGGAACTATAATAAAAATCGCAACAGGAACTAGTCTAAATATATCAGCTGTGGTTCGTGTCAGTTGTTGCCTCTCCCTCCTTGAGAGACTCTTCCCACCAGCAAGTTTCAAGAGCAATCTCGAACTGATCCTCACATCAGTTCCCAGTAGCTTAAGACCCAACCAATAATGCTTCAACGTTGATACAAATTCATCCTTCCAGTGAGTAAGTTTCTTGGCCCAGTCGTGCCTGAAAGGAAAAGAGATGAAAGTTAACTCATCATAGCAACCATAACACATGTCAGTTTGGTTTAAAACCGCACAAAGCAACAAAAGAAAAAAATCCCTAACCGGCTCATAGAAGCCACAGCTCTCAAGGCAGGACCGATCCCCAAAAGTATGGCCCATGTTCTTTGCAGTAAGGTTTTGGTAGGCTTCTGGGAATCCGGCGCCTGTTTGGCTTTTGCTTTGGCCTTCACGCTACTCAAACCCTCAACAGCTTGATCGCACTCCTCTGGAGATGCTTCCTTCCTCTTCTTAGCCACACCTTGTTCATTATCTTCATCCTCAAACTGAGGCTTACCTGCCGCTGCCGTGGACGAAAAACGTATCGATTGTGACGCAAACCCAACCCTTGTGGATGAATTTAATTGTGATTTTCCAATTCCTGCAGCAGAAAATCCACTTTGCCTAAACAGACTCAGAGCAGAAATGTTAAGCAATTCCTCCTTCCCAAAGGAAGCAGCATCACCACTTTTCCTGTTATCCAAATCTCGTGAAGGGTGATCCGCAATAGAGCTGAAACCACGGGACTCTATATACTGACTAGATTCACCATATCCCTGGCCCAGATATTGAAACCCCTGAATAGATCGGGTAGATGCATTGAGATAACTAGACACAAGTTGTCGCCTCCTCAAAAGTGCTCGAGATGCCATTATCAAAATTTCCCCTCACAAAAGTAGAGCAAAATCACATCTCAAGCAAACCTTAACCTAATATCATCATTAGAACCCACTCAGTTCCAGTTCACAAATCAGAAGAAACAAATAACAAGGGCGCAAATCTCTCTGCCTATAATCTAGTTCAATTCCAGATAAATTACGGACAGTTTCGTCCAAAATCCAAAATAAAAGCAATAATCTCATTAGTTCTTCAACCATACAACAACACATAACAGCATTTAACAGTCGAACAGCAAGGAAACAAACATTAAATTGCAACGGAACAAAACAGGTAATGAATGAGCAAAAGCTAATTTGATAAACAACAAACAAACTTGATAAACACGAAATGTGTTAGTAGCCGACTATTGCATCAAAAATGGTTGGTAGTAAGAATACAGAAACTGAAAAAAACCTAATTCGGTAGAAGAAAGCAAAAATATGAAGGGAAAAAAAAGTGAAAATCGAACCGATTTTAAACGTATATCCAGTGACGGAGTTGGAATCGGTTGACGACTTACAGTTGAGATATCGCCGGAGATTAGTGCCGCAGCGATCAACAATCAATCAGTTCTTAAAGCTGTGTGTGTGTGGCGCGCGCGCTGTGTTCGTAGACGAGGGGAAGAAATGGCCGAGGGTCTGGGAAGTGAGAGGTTTTGGCGTGAGGAAGAGACAAAGACGGGGGGCTAAAATGGTAAATAATGATATTAAAGTTCAAGGTAAGGAAATTTTAACGGAGTGTTGATATTTCCATCCATTATCACGACAATGATACACAATACTGAAAACTCATATTGAAACTTCGTAATCCGTTTGATGAGTTTTTATCACTGATTCACATAGATTAATTACAATCCAACTAATTATAAAGTTGCAAGTTTTCACTATACATATCATTATTATTCAACCTAAAAGCACCCATCGTCTTGAGATAATATATCGTACATATAAGAAAACAAATTCGCCAAAAAACACATTATATAGTAGGGTCGGCCAAATTTGGTTCTGGTTCGAAACCGGCGGTTCCGGTTCAAGGAAACCATGAACCTTAACCGGCCCGTGTTCATCCCGGTTCCGGACGGTTCACTATTTTATTTTATTTTTATTTTTTTATGGCATAGAAAAACAATTTAAAATTTATTTTATATTTTTTGAAAAAAAAGTTATAGAAATGGCCACAAAACTCAGTCAAGCGGCTAGAATTCTGGTCAATTTCCCGTTACTTCCCATTAGTAACGGATAGTTCTGACGAAACCGTCAGAAATCTGATGGAAATTGACGGTTTATATCAACAGTTCGCGGTTCAGGTTCACGGTTTAGTCTTGGCGATTCGGAACCGTCAGTTCACGATTTTTTGAGGTGTTGAACCTTAACCGGCCCGGATGAAAAACAATTCTGGTCCCTCAGATTCCGGTTTTCCGGACGGTTACGGGCTTTTCGTTTCCGGTTCCAGGCCGGATTGGCGGTTCCAGTTTGGTCATCCCTATTATTATATAGTACTCCACTACTCCCACTGGCCTGAAAAAATGTTGCATATTTGACTTTTTTTTAATCAACATCGATCGATAGCTAGAACATTAATTTATTTTTTAATGACAATTTAGTTATCAATTTTAAATTTAAAAATTGTAGTTTATTCTCTATTAACATTATTATCGAAAGTTACTAAAATGTTATAATTACACCCCAAATTATATGGGTTGTGAAAGCGGTACCGCGATTAATGTAAGTAACAGTGGTTGTCTTGTCGTATTGAAACTCATGCTTTGGAGAGTGAGCAAGTCTGGTTGAAATACATGCATTTTTAAGAAGAGTGAAGGGAGAGAAAGGAGGAGTATGTGGTGGGGTGGTTAGTGTATTTAGATAGAGGAGGTTAGAAAGGAGTGTGAGTTAGGTGTATTTGTGGAAGAGATTTCTATTTGCACCGTAATTTTTTCAAGTATCCATGTATTAACATTTCTTACAAATGTTATTCAAGAAACTGTTCATAATACTCATATATTATACAGTATACATATTATACGTACCCGTAATTGGTTTTAATTGTTTTCAGCTCTATTATTTTAAATACACTCGTCCCAATAACTCACTCTCACTAACCCTCGTTTTAACACTCCTACTAGGGTTGTGCAAAAAAAAACAGAACCGGATCAGACCAATAGAACCGGACCGGACCAATAAAAACCGGACCGGTTTAATAGTGTTGGTCTGGTTCTGGTCCTAAATTTCCATAAAACCGATTTATTGGTTCGGTTCCGGTTTTGATAAATATTTTTACGGTTCTGGATCGGACCGGACCAATCATAATCATAACGTATATAAATATTATAGATATATTTATTACAGTATTGCTAATTTATGCGTAAAGCGGTTCCCAATTAATATGCTTTTAAGTCCTGTCTTTTTGCAAGCATAAGTCCCAACTCTGGGATTGTTGTTGACATCACACCTATTGCTTGCTAATTTGTTTGCTTTTATAAATTTGGGATACATGAGTTGTTGTCGTCTAAATTTATGGGATCAAGTAATTTATAAATGGTTAAGAGCGGGATAATTTTTCTGAGTCAAGTTTTTTGAGGTGTATTTGGTAAGATAAACATACTGACTGTTTTACTTTTTTCTTTCTTGTTGTGTTTATGCAGTTACTGTGGTGAAGACTTGAAGGAGGCGGATTGTGGTTGATTCAAGAATGTTATGTTTTGGTGTGTATATGACACGCCCCCAGGTCCCGGGATCCCCTAATAGAACCTCGAACCCGGATGGGAGTGCCTAACGAGGAACAAGAAACTTAACAAGAAACTTAATGACATTTGTTTAACAAACTGACATGATATATATACTCTAAAGTAAGGAGCTATACTAGCTCACATCACGAGTTCTAGACAAGTAAATTAAAACCAAACTTAAATACATACACAGCGGAAACATGCCTAGCACATAAGCTGGCATCAAGAGTACTATACAAGATGTCTAGTGACAACGAGAACTGAACAAGACTGTCTACCCCAACATAAGGAGTTACAAAACCCATAATACATAGTCCTCACCAAATGTAAAAGGACACAAGCCCCAAAATAATCACGACCTGCGAAGTAAGCTCCCAACTATGTCGAGCCTCACTGCGCACTATCCTTCCTTTCCTGGGGGGGGGAAACAATTAAACAAATAAAGGGTGAGATAAATCTCAGTAAGCTATTAGATGCAACTACATGACATGTTATCATGCAATTCAAATAGATACTCAAATAATCATGTATCAAGTATCATCAAGTAACAAGTATATGAGAGGATAATCCACTCATCAAGTAGCACATAAAGCTAATCAAGCAAGTGATAAGGATATTGCTTCCTTCCTTATTCCTCCCAAGAATACCATTGTTGTCGTAGCTTGTATTACTTTGACAATCACGATCAATAACAGGAACTGATTATTCAGTATGTATCAGAAGACCCGGTAACCAGTGTCATTCCCAATATCAGTACTCATGAGTATTCACGAGGTGTTCAAGACAGGAGTTTAGCATTCACTTAAGTCAGGCTTATTGTTCCAACTAAGGAAGCTATGCCCTTACTATGGCCGGTAGTAAGGGGTCAGGCGGAAATACATAGGGACCCGATTGTCACTTAAACCCCATCTCTCGCGACAAGCGTGAACCTATACATTTTCGAACAAGCAAGGAGAACCAGCTGGACTCACACAAGAAGGTACAAGTAGATATTTACTTGAACTACGGGAAAAGAACTAATCCAAAAGTAGTGGACTAGCTCAACAAGGAACATGCTTCAAGTAATCAAGAAGTCACCTTGTATCAAGCAAATATATGCAATGTTTGCACATACACAACAAGAACATGTCTCATACACGTTAGTGCTTACTTATAGCACTTTCTAGTTCACTACCATACATATGTATTGGTGTCAAGTCAAGTCAAGTCAAGTCAAGTACAATATTTTATTATCTTATATTCAAGTCTTAATCCAATTCTTTGGATGTTCAAGTCACGTACAAGATTTTAATGTCTTATACTTCAAGTTATATCACAATCTTTGGACATTCAAACAAGTATAAGAGTTATACATTTACTCTTACAAAATCCCAATCCTATTCTTAGGATGTTTAAGTCTAAGACCTTATGCTAATGCCTCTAAGGTGCACAATCATTGGATTCACAACAAGTATAACACATTAGTGCTTGTTCATAGCACTTTCAAGACATAAGGAAGAGTTACTACTCTTATACTTAAGTTCTCATTTTAATTCAATGAGTATACATGTTTAAGACCAAGTTCTGATGCCCCTAAAGTATCACAACCCTTGCTAGGACATCTTATACTAAGGTTATATACCTTAACTAGGGTTACTTCCAACTTATACAAACTTTAAACAACATTTTTGGTTTTTCAGATAACTGTGCGGTCGCCTAAAATGAACTGTGCGGTCGCACACAAGCAGGTCAATTTCTTTGAAAAACCTTTCAGAAAGATGTGCGGTCGCCCAAAGATTTTTGTGCGGTCGCACAATGTACCAAAATGCGAAATTTTTATTCATTTCTCAGGTTAAGACATTTTCCGTCCCAAAACGTAGGAGTAACTTTATTATCAATTTCAATAACTCCAAAATACACTAACATGCTCAATTCACTTAATCCAAGTTCTTTCATTATGCTACACAGAGGAATTATACTCCCTTTGTCCCAATTTTACCAGTATCACAAAAATCACCCCAAACACAAAATTAACAATCACAAGTATTGAGAATAACATTTATGCATGTTATTACAAGCAAGAGGGAGATAATAACTTACCTAGTCAAAATTCAAGTTGACCCAAACTTATTTCTGTTCGGCCTGGAACGCTCTATTCAACGCCACGAATATTAATCCGGTATCAGAATCAAGAACGGAGGGATAATTAAACTCGAGGAGTCGAGAATAGGCAAAACCCAAACCCTAGCTTTTAGAACATAAGGAGTATACGTAATTGATTTGGGTAAAATGAATCTGAGGAAGGCAACCTCAATTGATAAACTTAAACTTTCAAAGAATTGCACTTAGGCCCCTCAAGTTTCACTTTTAACAAAAAGGCCCCTAAAGTCAAAACTTCACAAATGACCCAAAAGTCAAAACTAAACATTTAACCACCTTAACTTTCTAAAGCAATTAAGAAATTAACCCAAATAAAACTAGCACATGATATGCAAGTTCAAGAATTTAACAAGTATGTCAAATATTTAACAAGAAATTCGATGGGCGTTACATCCTCCCCACCTTAAAGAAAATTCGCCCACGAATTTTACTTACCAAAGTTTTCAAATAGGCTCGGGTATTTATCTCGCATCTCTTTCTCGTTTCCCAAGTAGCCTCTTCAATTTCATGATTCCTCCAAAGGACCTTCACAATAGGAATCCTTTTGGTACGCAAGACTTGCTCTTTCCAGTCAAGAATTTCAACAGGCTGTTCCTCATAGGACAAATCAGGCTGAATGGAATAGCCTCATACTCAAGAACATGTGATTCATCTGCCATATACTTGCGAAGCATAGATACATGGAATACATCATGAATACCTGATAAAGAAGGAGGTAAAGCCACTCTATAAGCCAACTTACCAACTCTTTCAAGAATCTCAAAATGGACCGATATAACGAGGAGATAACTTCCTTTCTTCCCAAATCTCTTTATACCTCTACGAGGAGAGACCTTCAAGAATATAAAGCCACCTGCCTGGAATTCAAGATCCCTTCTACGATGATCTGCATAACTCTTTTGTCTACTCTGAGCTGTGCGCAATCTATCTCGAATGAGTTTCACACTTTCAACTGACTGTTGAACCATTTCAGGACCCAAGAGTCTAGCTTCTCCCACTTCATCCCAGCATATAGGAGATCGACATTTTCTGCCATAAAGAGCCTCATATGGAGCCATTTCAATGCTAGACTGAAAACTGTTATTATAAGCAAACTCAGCCAAAGTAAGATGAGTATCCCAACTGCCTTTGAAATCCACAACACAAGCACGTAACATATCCTCAAGAATCTGTATAAGTCTCTCAGATTGCCCATCAGATTGAGGATGAAAAGCAGTACTGAAATTTAATTTAGTACCCATAGCACCCTGAAGAGCCTGCCAGAATCGAGAAGTAAAACGAGGATCTCTGTCAGATACAATACTCACAGGAACCCCATGTAGTCGGACAATCTCCTGAACATACAAAGATGCCAACTGAGACAATGAATATCCCATGGAAACAGACAAGAAGTGAGCTGATTTAGTCAATCTGTCCACTATAACCCAAACAGCATCATGGCCTCGTCTGGTACGTGGCAAACCAGTCACAAAATCCATAGTAATATGCTCCCATTTCCACTCTGGAATTTCCAATGGTTGCAACAAACCTGCTGGACGTTGATGTTCCACCTTTAATTGTTGACAAGTCAAACATTTGGAAACATACTCAGCAATCTCTCTTTTCATATTGTTCCACCAGAAATGTTTCTTCAAGTCTTGGTACATTTAGTACTTCCAGGATGAATAGTATACTTGGCTTTGTGAGCCTCTTCAAGAACTTTCTTCTTTATCTCAGAATCAACTGGAATACAAACTCTGCCTCGAAAGGTAAGAATTCCATCACTATTAAAAGAAAAATCTGGTTGCTTTCCTTCATTCATTCCACTAATGATTTTCTGCAATTCAGAATCAATTACATGAGCTTCTTTGATCTGTTGGAGTAAATCTGAAGTAGCATTTATATTAGCAATGATAATTCCATGATTTGATTCACAAGGATTCCAATCACACAAATCTTCAAACATCTTCCATTCACGAATCATCAAGCAAGAAATATAAGTCTTTCTGCTCAGTGCATCTGCCACAACATTTGCTTTTCCTGGATGATAAAGGATAGTACAATCATGATCCTTCAATTTCTCCATCCATCTACGTTGCCTCATGTTAAGCTCTTTTTGAGGAAAACAAATACTTCAAGCTTTTATGATCGGTAAAGACTTCAAATTTGGTTCCATACAAGTAATGCCTCCATTTATGCAAAGCAAAAATAATCGCAGCCAACTCTAAATCATGAGTAGGATAATTCTTTTCATAAGGAGATAATTTTCGAGAAGCATAAGCTATTACCTTGCCATCTTGCATCAGAACACAACCCAATCCTTCTTTAGAAGCATCCGTATAAACCATGAAATGCTCAGAACCACTAGGTAAAGCCAAGACTGGAGCTGTAGTCAAACGCCTTTTCAACTCCTGAAAACTTGCTTCACATTTGTCATTCCACTCAAAAGAAATAGCTTTTCGAGTCATATTAGTCAATGGAGTAGCAATCTTGGAGAATCCCTCTATGAACCTCCGATAATAACTAGCCAAGCCCAAGAAACTACGGATCTCTGTCACTGTAGTTGGCCTCTTCCAGTTTACAACTGCTTCAACTTTGGAAGGATCTACTGCAATACCAGTAGCAGACACAACATGCCCCAAGAATGAAACCTCTTCTAACCAGAAAGCACATTTGCTGAATTTTGCAAATAATTGTTTCTCACGAAGAACTTGTAATACCACCCTGAGATGTTGTTCATGCTCAGCCCGTGATTTAGAATACACAAGAATGTCATCAATGAATACCACCACAAAACAATCAAGATATGGCTTGAAGATACGGTTCATCAAATCCATAAATACAGCTGGAGCATTTGTCAAACCGAATGGCATAACAATAAACTCATAATGCCCATACCTGGTACGGAAAGCTGTCTTTGGTATATCCTCAGATCTGATTTTCAACTGATGATAACCACTTCTCAAGTCAAGCTTCGAGTACACTACTGAACCTGAAGCTGATCAAATAAGTCATCAATATGAGGTAACGGATATTTGTTCTTGATAGTTACCTGATTAAGATCTCTGTAATCAATACACAATCGTAGAGTCCCATCTTTCTTTCTGACAAATAACACTGGTGCACCCCACGGTGATACACTAGGCCTGATGAAGCCCCTTTCAAGCAATTCCTCAAGCTGTGTTTTTAACTCTCTCAACTCAGCTGGAGCCATTCTATAAGGTGCTTTAGAGATTGGTGCTGTACCTGGTAATAACTCAATACAGAACTCAAGCTCTCGATCAGGTGGCATGCTATACTCAGAAGACAACAATCTGAAAATTCAGACACAACAGGAATATCCTCCATCTTGGGAACAGATAAACTCTGATCAAGCACACATGCGAGATACCCGGCACAACCACGAGATAAAAGTTTTCTAGCTTTTAAAGCAGAAATAACATGTATAGCACATAAAGGCCTATCACCTTCAAAGGTAAAATCAGGCAAACCAGGAATAGAAAAAGTTACTACTTTTCTATAACAATCAACAGATGCATGATGCACATATAGCCAATCCATGCCAAGAATCACGTCAAAGTCCCTTATAGGTAACACGACTAGGTCAGCAAGAAGGGCATGATCACCCACAAGAACCTCACATTTCTTGTAACCTCAGAAGTAAACATGCAATCTCCCATAGGGGAAGATACTTCTAGAATATAAGGCATAGAATCAGGAAGAACATGCAAATGCGACACAAAATGAGATGCCACATAAGAATGAGATGAGCCTGGATCTATCAAGACTCGCGCTCTCGTACTAGAAAGTAATATAATACCTCCTATGACCGCAGAAGACTCAGCTACACCCTGCTGATCTAAAGCAAACACTCGACCCTGAACTTTTGGTCGACCCCCAATATCTCTCTTGGAACCTGAGGCTGGTTGACTTGTACCCCCAACTTGATTTCCTCTACTTTTAGGACAATTTCTAGCAAAGTGCCCCGCTTCACCACACACTAAACACTTTCCTTGCTTTGACCAATACTTGTCTTCAGAATGACCTTCTTTCGAACAAAAACCACATACTTTCCTGGAACCTTGGACTGTTGTCCTCGAACCAGTTGATACACTACCTTCACTTTCGGTTGGCTGTCGGAATCGACGATCTTGGCGGCCAGATTTACCACCTTTAGAACCAGATCCCTGAGTTTTCTCTGATACACGACCAGTCATGGTTGTTCCCAACTTCACCTTGTGTTCTTCGATATCATTTTCAATAGTATAAGCCTTCTCCACTGCTTGATGATAACTAGTGAGCTGTAGAGAAAGAAGTTGCTTCCTATACTCAATCCTCAACCCTTTTAACAAACCTCTGTGCCTTCTTGGCTTCGTTTGGAAATAAGTGATCACAATACCTCGCCAATTCTGTGAACTTGGTTGAGTATTGCCCCACTGTCAGACTTCCTGCTCCAGATTAAGAAATTCCATCTCCTTTCTATCTTGGACTACTGTTGGAATAAACTGTGACTTGAATGCTTTAAGAAAATTCTCCCATGTCTGTGGTACACCTTCCAGTTCCCAGCTTTTACTCAACACTTGCCACCAATGTCAGCGGCTTTCTCAAGTTTAAGGTTGCAAAGGTTACTTATCACCAACTGCACATCTCAAGGCTGTAAAGATCTTCTCAATACTTTTAATCCACTCTTCTGCCTTCTTGGCATCAAATTCCCCATCAAAACTACGAGGTTTCAGCTTCAAGAACCTTGTAAGGCGATTAGGATAATCCAGTCTAATTATCAACCATTTCTTCTTGAGGAGTTATAGATCTCAGCTGATTACTACCACTTGTACCTTCAGAATTCATGTACCTGTAGGTAAACACTCAGCGTTATTAATAACACCCAAGACTCACCCATACCTAGGCCATAGACCCTATCCAGACTTAGAACAAACCAAGGTAGCTAAACATGGTAGCTAAACCAGGGTAGCTCTGATACCAACCTGAAACGCCCCCAGGTCCCGGGATCCCCTAATAGAACCTCGAACCCTGATGGGAGTGCCTAACGAGGAACAAAGAAACTAATGACATTGTTTAACAAAATGACATGATATATATACTCTAAAGTAAGGAGCTATACTAGCTCACATCACGAGTTCTAGACAAGTAAATAAAAACCAAACTTAAATACATACACAGCGGAAACATGCCTAGCACATAAGCTGGCATCAAGAGTACTATACAAGATGTCTATAGTGACAACAAGAACTGGACAAGATGTCTACCCCAAAATAAGGAGTACAAAACCCATAATACACCGTCCTCACCCAAATGTAAAAGGAAACAAGCCCCAAAATAATCACGACCTGCGAAGTAAGCTCCCAACTATGTCGAGCCTCACTGCGCACTATCCTTCCTTTCCTTGGGGGGGGGAAACAATTAAACAAATAAAGGGTGAGATAAATCTCAGTAAGCTATTAGATGCAACTAATGACATGTTATCATGCAATTCAAATAGATACTCAAATAATCATGTATCAAGTATCATCAAGTAACAAGTATATGAGAGGATAATCCACTCATCAAGTAGCACATAAAGCTAATCAAGCAAGTAATAAGGATATTGCTTCCTTCCTTATTCCTCCCAAGAATACCATTGTTGTCGTAGCTTGTATTACTTGACAATCACGATCAATAACAGGAAACTGATTATTCAGTATGTATCAGAAGACCCGGTAACCAGTGTCATTCCCAATATCAGTACTCATGAGTATTCACGAGGTGTTCAAGACAGGAGTTTAGCATTCTTTAAGTCAGCTTATTGCTCAAAACTAAGGAAGCTATGCCCTTACTATGGCCGGTAGTAAGGGGTCAGGCGGAAATACATAGGGACCCGATTGTCACTTAAACCCCATCTCTCGCGAAAAGCGTGAACCTATACATTTTCGAACAAGCAAGGAGACCAGCTGGACTCACACAAGAAGGTACAAGTAGATATTTACTTGAACTACGGGAAAAGAACTAATCCAAAAGTAGTGGACTAGCTCAACAAGGAACATGTTCAAGTAATCAAGAAGTCACCTTGTATCAAGCAAATGTTTATGCAATGTTTGCACATACACAACAAGAACATGTCTCATACACGTTAGTGCT